>JBAMJV010004966.1:0-142311 GCA_037951105.1 Echinarachnius parma
ACCTATCAACAACTATTTACACATTTTTAACGAACTAAGCATCAAATGAAAGCTTATGATGAGGCCTTTCTAATGGTATGAAAATCTGCATTTAGATTTTTTCCGACAAGTGCAGGGTTTTGCCATATCCGGTCACATAAATATCTGTATGTGGTAATGGCTGACAAATTACTTACAGGATTATCTGCCGTAGCATTCCACCTGAGACCGGATCCAAATAGAATAACTGAAAAGGAAGACAAAGTTAAGGAAATGTCCCAAGAAAAGGAATATTACATAAATATATTACATAAATAAACAATCAGTATAAATTATGAAAGTAATTAACATGACAATGACTACATTCTAATCATAATTTTACTAAAACAATAATAAAAAAATACAAATGTAATTGATAACGAACAATACTATATTCTGCAACTATTACAATCAAATTATTATCATTTGAATGCTTATAATGTTTATTTTATTTGTGTACATAATTTTACAAAAACAATAATGAACAAAATAAAAATATCATTTAAATTACAGTACTATATATTCTACAAAACTATAACAACCCTTTTGTTATCGTTTGAATGCAAAAACAAATGGATACTTATCTTTCTTTTTCTTTTTACAGGACATTACAAAAAGTATATATTATTAGTCTAAATAATCATATCATTGTCTAGACTGGTCTATAGGGACAAACAAAGAGAGAATTCCATATAATATTTCAAGGTAGGGCTATAGATTTTCAAAGAAATATTTGAATGCCAGACCACAAACTGACCTATTTTACATTTCCTTTTATCATTATATGCACAAAACTGGATTTCTAGGGTGCATTTGAATAAGTGCAGAATTAGTATATGTTTTTTTTTTACTAAACGTATATATGTTGTCTCTAAACAAGCTTTAATGTTAAATATTGTGAAATATGTTAGATATTAGAGTGAAACACATTTAAAAAATGCTGGTTCTGAGGTAGACAACATTATACAGTATAATGCTAAAACACTGCAAGATAATGAGGCTGGAATCTATGGCAAAATGCATCAAAATGCGTCTTCTGTTGGGTTTGAAATCTGATAATTCACATCGTTTGACAACATTGTTAGCAATTCATCGACTACTAAATTCAACCCATGAAGTTAATTTTGCATTACGTACTATACCAACAGTGCGTTATAATCGCATTCATGGATGGACTGATACATGTATATCCTAGAGGGTTGAATTTAACCCGTTCACTTCGAGATTTTAAAATTCTCATAGACTTTGTACACAACCCACCCGGTTCCCGTAGTCAAGGGGTTAACCCACTCATCTTTAATACAAATCCGTGCCAATGTGAGGTACAAGCAAAACATGTCGGCGAGGAGGTGTATAGATAAGAAAAGCCCCTCCGCTGATTATAATTTCCGCGGGATTGTTCCATTGTTTTACGGGGATATAGGAGATCAATAGTACGACCTACATTCCGCCGTCCCACACATTTTCAAGTAGAAACTGCATCATGGCAGGGTGAAGGAACCTTTGAGTGTCTATACTTTAGTCATATCCAGGCCCTTCAGGCACGGAGAGCGTTTCCGTTGAAGCACCCCCTCTAAAAACCGAAGATGGGGATACTTCAGATTATATATGGCAGTGGTAAAGCTTGGTGTGGCCCAACTGATTTTTTTTTTGTTTAGGCATGGAGAGTGTTTCGTTGAAGCACCCCTCTAAAACTCTAGATGGGGATACTTAAGATTATATAGCAATGGCATAGCGTGGCCCAATTGATGTGGGGGGGGAGGGGGGGGGGGCTGGCAAATTATTAGGGGGGCACAATCTATGTAGTTCTTTTATTTGCAATTCAGATATTTTTAGGCACGGAGAGCGTTTCATTGCAGCACTTCCTCTAGAACTAAAGATGGGGATACTTATTAAAGATTATAGTAGTGGCATAGCGTGGCCAGACTGATTGGGGGGGGGGGGGGGGGGGGGATGCAAATTATTAAGGGGGCACTTTCTCTATGTATTTCTTTATTTTCTATTAAATATTTTTGGGCACAGAGAGGGTTTCGTTGAAGCACTTCCTCTAAAACTAAAGATGGGGATACTTATTGAAGAGTATAGCAGCGGTATAGCGTTGCCTGACTGATTGTATAGCTACGGTTGTTGGGGGGGGGGGGGGGGCAGGGGAACTGTGCCCCCCAATAGTGTTTAAAAGGAAGACCATATAATACAACAAACATTTTGTAGATTTCTCTCTCTCTCGCACTTATTTGGCTAAATAAAACCACTAATAAAGGGGTTGAAGAAACCTTTAAGTGGGTAATAGTCATATTAACAGGGAAATGTAGCTCCCATTTCCCTGGTCATATAATTCAAGGAGATTATCTAGAAATTAGAAGAGCTCCTTGGTCATAGTCAGCAGCACCTGAGGCCAGTCTAGCACTGAGGGTGTTTTTTTCTTTCTGGTTTGTTTGAATTTTGCACTTGATCATGCAGGAAGAGATGGTTCATCGATTTTCAAGAACGAGGCCGAAATATGACCCATAATTTTCACACTCTTGCTAGCATACATGTATGTTTATTTTGAACGGGGTAATAATACTAGTAAAAAGCGCTATGAAACTCACAGAAATAGCGCTGTATAAAATAACTGTCATTATTATCATCATTATTATTCAATAACCCAAAAGCCCCTCCTGTGCATGCCTATTGTAATGAGAATAGATCCTTATATTTTTTTGTACAAACAAATACGAACTTCGTGACACTATAGAACTTACAACTACGAGAAATTCAGATATATGTAGTCGATTACTCTACATGGTAATTCAGTGGAACATGTTAATAACAAGACAATGTACCTGAAATAACAAATGGTAATGATAAATAATGGGTTTTATTTATATAGCACCTAATATGGATTAAACTTGACAGGTCCAAAATATTTGTATTTTGTTTGATATATATATGGCTCATCCCAGTCAAATGCTTGGTAAATCATAAGAAACTAGCGGCACCCGCGGAAATCCGCGGGGTTTTAGTCAGAGAAAAGCGATCGCGATTTTAGGAATACAACAATAAAGTTTTATGAAATGGGGTCCCAGGTCCCCCAGTAGTAAACGGGTTAACTACCAGTGTCAAGGGCACCACATCATCATCAGTCAGAGAGAGAGAGAGAAAATGTAACTGTATACCTAAACCACAGACGAGCCTTAAAGGGACTTTAATTGGAATTGGAATTCTAGCGGTTCCCTCATACCTTGTATTTTTTATTAACAATAAAAGCATAGAACAGGTTTTGGTTATTCAAATTTCCCATTCGTTAAAAAGATATTTACGATTGAAGTATTCAGATCTTTAAACTATCCACTGGATCGTCAAAAATGTGTACAGAGTCAGTGCAATGAATAAGTGAACATCACTTTGCATTTTTGCTCATTACTCGGCCATATAATGTCCATTTAACTTGAAATTTTCACACAACACCCAGTGGCCATATCCGATCACAACAATATATACATTGTATCAACCACTCATCACTTTTTGCACATGTCCACAAAGTTTATACTAGATCACTTTAATCCACTATTCTAGGATCTAGACATATCAGATATTACCAAGCCCAGACTGGCGTAATTGGTAATGACAGAAGGTGTAATCATGGCAGAGGTAAACCCTTGGAAACAAATCTGGGGAGCATGACGAATTGCCAACCGGCTAAAGCAAAAACCCGGCACTTGTCAGTAATTCATGTTTTGAAGAAATTGGCATTTTTGGCATGTTCACACAGTGTGTAAAAAACCTATGGTTGTAAAAATTAAAACAATCATATCTTCGCCAATTATGGACCAATTAGTTAGAACAAAGGATCAAACGAAAGCTTGTGATGAGGCATTTGTAACGGTGTGAAAATCTACATTTTGATTTTTATCGACAAGTGCTGGGCTTTGCTATAGCCGGTCACATATATACAAAGCCCAGACTGGAGTAATTGGTTGTGACAGAAGGTGTAATTATGGCAGAGGAAAGCCCTTGGAAACAAATCTGGGGAGCATGACGAATTGCCAACTGTTCTTAACTTCTTATATTATATAGCAAGACTCCACACTAACTTTTTGTTTCTACTTGCCCAAATGTTCATTATTTTACTTGCCCAAACAGAAAGGGAAAAAAGTGCGCCGAAAAATCATTGTGAAATAAAGTTAGTTAAAGTCTTTCCCGTACCAATGTTAGCACATAAGGCGGCGGCTATCTCCGTTTCAATAGCCCTAGGCCACACGTCTACTAAATGTAGCGAAAGTTACAGAAGGGGGCTAGTCCTCTGGTAACTCGTCTGATTAACATTCCCTTCTCCATTCTATAAATGCCGAGTGTATGGCTAGAAGGCAGAAGGTACCATTTTTAAAGTCTTTGGTATGACCCGGTCTGGGTTCGAACCCGGGACCTCCCGTGCATGAGGCGGACACTCTAACCGCTAAGCCACCATGCTCGGTCCTATTTATTGTGAAATAAAAGACAAAATTAATTGTGCTAGGTACATGTACATGTAGTTTGATTTGCTTGGCAAATGTCTTGCTCGTTTCTAGATAAGATTGACAAGAAAGGAGGATACACTTTTCTTTGTTCACAGTTGGACAGAAATGTTAGTTGCCCGTTCGGGCAACCAAACTAGACCATTTGTGAAATTTGACTTGCCCCACATACATTTGTACTTGCCTGGGGCAAGTGGGCAAGTGCTAGTGTCAAGCCCTGCTAGGTTTAGATAATCATCTTAACAGAGGTTCAGACCTAAAATTGATTATTTCAATTTGTTTTTAAATTGGCAATTTCGTTAATTTATATAAAGCTTTACAGAGAGATGGGGATCGTGCAGATTAAATATTAACGAAACGTGAACGATTCAAGGATAAACAAGGTACGGCTTGAAGGAATATGAAGGGACGGGACTATGTATGTGAGTCACGGTAACTGGCCCCTCGTAGAAATACGATCTCATGCTGATAGCAAACTGCCCACTGAATTGTAGACAAATTTTGTTTCCATTGCAAACTTTATTTTACAAGAATTTTCAAAAGGAGAAACGAAGTGAGTCTAGTGATATTAGGAAAGGACTGGACAGTAATGAGTCAGAAATACTGGCTCCAGGTTAAATTACAATCTTATATGATGGTAGTGTACTGCCCACTGCATTGTAGATGAATTAATTTTCAGGTGTGAAGCCTGTACAAATTATTTTCAAAGGTTTGTTCATCAGTTAAACCCGAAAGACACACAAAGAAATGAAAGGGTCAGGCTATTAATGTGTGAGAATAATTGCCTCCTGATGATGATGATGATGATGATGATGATGATGATGATGATGATGATGATGATGATGATGATGATGATGATGATGATGATGATGATGATGATGATGATGATGATGATGATGATGATGATGATGATGATGATGATGATGATGATGATGATGATGATGATGATGATGATGATGATGATGATGATGATGATGATGATGATGATGATGATGGTGATGATGGTGATGATGGAGATGATGGTGATGATGATGTTGATGATGATGATGATAATGATGAAAAATGATGATTGCACTTATGATATTAAAATGAGCATAGCAAAAATATAAAAGGAAAAGTCATCATCATTATCATAATAATCAGACTGTTTAAAAAGTGGTCAACCTTTTGGCCGGTGTGAAAAGAGCAAAACGTTGCCGTCTGCTGAACTTGATTTGAGATTTTAGAAGGGGACAGCTCTCCGGAAGCATCGCAGTTTAACAGATTATGGCGCTGCGATGTGATCACGGTCCAGGGAATTCAACATAATTAGGAGGAAAAGCCCCCCTGCACAGACAACTGACCTGTGAAGACTATGGTGGCATTATAGGGACATTTTGGCCAAATATTCGCCAAATTTTGGCCAAATATTTGCCAAAATATACACATTTGGCCAAAATTTGGCCAAATTTTGGCCAAAGTGTCCCTATAATGCCACCTTTTAATTCCATTTCTGGCTCTATATTACCCCCCCCCCCCCCCCCCCCCCCTGCGCAGACCACTGACTTGTGAAGAGAATATTCCTGATCATCCTGCTCATCAAATTGTTATTGATTGATTATTTGTTGTAATTCCTTTTCTAACTCTATATTTATTTATTTATTTATTTATTTTGGTATACATTTCAAACTGATCAGCAGCAGTGCTGAAAGGATCATTGTACATTGAACATCAAAACATACGTAGTATATCAGACCCCCTGCGCAGACCACTGACCTGTGAAGAGAATATTTCAGATCATCCTGCTCATCAAATTGTTATTGATTGATTATTTGTAATTCCTTTTCTGACTCTAATATTAAACCCCCTGCGCAGACCACTGACCTGTGAAGAGAATATTGCCTTTTGATTGATTATTTTTAATTCCTTTTCTGGCTCTATATTTATAAACCTGTTCCCCGTTTAAGATTTTGCAAACCCCATAGAGTTAACACAGGACCCACCAGGTTCCTGTAGGCAATGGGTTAACCATTTCCCCACTAGATTTGGCAATCCCCATTATATTCACATAATCATACAGGACCCACAGAGTTCCCATAGACAATGGGTATGTGGTTTATTATATCTGTAGTGACCGTCATTACAAACTTTGCATTGCTAATCACAAGTATGTGAAACAAACAGGTTTAAATGGCTGTTGGTGATTATTTGACCATCAAAGTTTGATTATTATTTTATATCCCTCGCACACGCTGTCATGATAAAGGAGTTTATGACCTGCAGTGTCCACTTTATAAACGATTAAGTCGCTAATTGCAAGTTTATTATTAAACAAATCTATTAAACTGATCTTTTCTAATGGTTTAAACATCAGGTTTGTATTGCATGCAATTGCCTTTCTCACACTATAAGTATATGTGTTTTTTTTAATGTGAATCGACCACTTATAAAACCTTTGATTGCTAGTAATTACAAGTTCAGATATAAATATGAAGGGAAAAAAACACCATACATGTAGGTTTATTTGAATAGAATTGCAGAATACAATATCACAAAAGTGCATGCCCAATCTGTAAGTATCAATACAGTATCCATTACAGTATGTCAATGTTTTTAAATTGTTCAGATTACTCTGATATAAATTTAATTCAATTCTCATATATAGGTGGCAGGTGTATCTGGCATATTGTTCAACAAAATGATAGCGATTATAAATGCAATGTTTTGGTGGGTCTCTTTCTTGTTGCTATTTGAGTAATTTGCACTGCACTATCATGATTGTATTTACAATGGAGACAAAAAATAAATCCCTTTATCATTTGACACGTTGCGATGTTTGAAAAATAAGGTGTTAAAAGTCTAATAAACCTGATAAGGACTTCCTGTATCCCTTGAGAAAAAAGGAGATTATGTTCAAGATTGCACAAAACCCTTGTTTCACAAAAAAAAATTGGTGTCGGGCAAGTAAAATGTAAAGTAATTTGTCCAGTTTGCTTGCCCGATCGGGCAACTAAATAATTGTTCAACTACATGTGCAAGAGAACTAGGAAATTTCATATATGTTTAATGTAAATCTCATCTAGAAGTATTAAAGAGGGCAAGACATTTTACATTGGGGCAAGTAAAATTTCAAAAATTATTATTTTACTTGCCCAAACTAGCCAGTATAGAAAATAGTGGGTGTGGAAGCTCCAGCAGAATTCCTGGAAGTGGCAGCTCTAGCAGTATATTGGACAAATAACTACATTATTCTATAAATTAAATACAATAGAGACGTAACTAATACTGAAAACAAAATTTGACAACATTACACATTGTTTTCTGGAACACTTTAACATATGAGGGAGCATTTCAATCCCAGGGGAGCATTATGCCCCTGAATCTAATTACGTCGAACAAGGGTTCGTAATCTAACGTTTCCTCCGCAGCCATAACAATTGGACTATTAAAAGAAAGCAACCGTTTCTGGACGTCATAATCAAATTGCCACTTCGGTTGAATTAATTCACACCCGAGATGATAAGAATAAAGTTTATAGCTTGAGAAAAGCGACGTAAAGCTAAAAGAGAGAGAAATAAAAGGGAAAATGAAGAAAAAAATATTAAAAATTAAAGAACACATGTATCTTTATAACGAAAATCTCTTTTTGTTTACAAAGAGCCACTTAATTCTCATGGAGATGATATAAATACAGTGAGGTTGAACAAAGCAAAGACAAGCACCAATAAGGAAGAGAGAGAGAGTAAAAGTTTACAAGTTTACAAGAAATCTTGATAAGAAAATCTCTTTACGTTTTAACGACGATGACACATGTTCGAGTGAGAGTCACTGCACTGCAATGTTTGTCAGAGGGGCGAAAAAAAATCAAAACGACGGGGCTAGCTGGCCAAAGAAAGAAAACGGGAAGAGGAACTCGAATAATCACATCACTTCTCTCGACGACGCAGCTTGTTCTAATAAACCAACTGTCACGTTAAGCTATTTGATGTGACATCGAGCATGACGGCAGAGCGCAAACCGCAGTGGATTCGCACATCCGATGGAGGGAAAACGCTTTCTGGGGGGATGCTAGTTGCGAAAATATGTGTACGAGGAATCACTATCAGAAATGAGAGATGGAATTGCTATTTAGTGAAATAAATAGAGAAGGTACAGAGATAATGTGGGAAAGAGAGAATGAACTCAGATTGTAAAGGTACAGAGATAAAATGGGAAAGAGAGGATGAACGCAGATTATTAAAGGTACAGAGATAAAAATGGGAACCAGAGGATGAACGCAGATTATAAAGGTACAGAGATAAAATTGGAAATAGAGAATGAATGCAGATTATAAAGGTACAAATATAAAATTGGAAAAAGCGAATGAACACAGATTATTAAATGTACAAATAATAAAATGGGAAAGAGAAGATGAACGCAGATTTTAAAGGTACAGAGATAAAATTGGAAAGACAGAATGAACGCAGATTATAAGCGTGTTCGCACACAACATTTTTAATCCCGAAACTCTATAAAGAAACGTCGTATAAAGAATCATCGTATAAAGAAACGTCGTATAAAGAATCATCATAGGCGCACACACACACGAACAAGTATCCCGAAACTCTACAACGAAACGTTGTATAGGTGCGCAGTTTGCTACTGCGCTTGTGTTGTCTTTTTTCTGTCTGCTTTCAGGTCTCCTTTCACGCATGGTCATGTTAAGCCCCGCCCAGTTATACCGTTCTAGTTCGACCTTGGTTCGACCGTACGTTCACACACAAAACGACCGTGATTCTTTATCAAGTTCTAGTTCGAAACGATGCCCAAACCCCCGTTTCGTTATACAACGTTTCTTTATACGACGTATCGTTAGTAAGCGTTCATACACACAATTTGTATAGCTATACCGAAACGGTATAGCTATACCGTTTCGGTATAGCTATATGATGAATTTTTTGTGTGTGAACACGGGGTATAAAGGTACAGAGATACAATGGGAAAGAAGTGGCCAGTCGCATTCAGCATTTGCATGAGCCAAGAATTAGTCACGATAATAACATCCCTTGACGTTCCCCGATGATTACCCTCGCGGACAGACGAACAGGTTGTTCAGTCCAAGGATTAAGGGGATCGTTTTGGCATCGTTTCATACTTTTCTGCTTCATTCTTTCAATCAAAATATGGTCATTTCTTTTTAAAAAGTATTAACAGCGGAATGAGTAAATAGCGTAACACCGCTTGCCTACAAGATTTTGCATTTTCCATAGAGTTAATACAAGGTTCACCAGGTTTCTATAGTGAACTGGTTAAGTCACTATTTTCTTGGATCACTCAAATTGATGTCTATCTATGAATCATTGTCAATTTCTAGGAGCTAAAAAAGAGGATAGCCAAACAAATTCATCATACTTTTAATAGAAACTGGTAGAATTCTTTTCTAAAGGCATAATATAAGAAGTTTAGGTCTACAGTTGTTTTAACAAATTAAGGTAAAAATCATAATATAATAAAAACAATTAATTGCTGTTCGTTTTAGTGCTGATCTAATCTATCTAATATCATTATCAACCATAAAACATTGGAGATGAATTCTTACTACATTTCTGACACAGATGACCTTGAATTATTGGAAAAATGTTGGCGGCCACGAAAAATTAAGATTCGTCAAAATTACGCATACTAAGAAATCATTAGGGTTCTTTTCTAAAGGCATGAAAAAGGTTCAGATGCACAGCTGCACAAGCAATCAAAAAGTGATTTTTTTGATTTAATAAAAAAGCAAATTCTTGGTTTTTGTTCTAAGCGATAATCCCATATTCTGGCGGCCAACAAAACATTAGAGGAGCCACAACGAAGCTTACTAAGAAATTGGTAGGGTACTTTTTTATAAAGGCATGATACATCAACCTCAGATGCATCAACCTCAGATGTAAATTGGTTCTTTATCATTGTTAGATTAAAATCTAAATTAAATGAGAATATGCATATATTATAATAATAACATTTTTAGGCTACCATGTTTGTGCTTATCTTGCCAAATACATTTATAGATATATATTATTTTGTTGTATTTTGATGTTAAGTAATATTTTTATTGTGTTGTAATATATTTATTCATAAATGTTTATATATTTGTGTTGTACACAAGGCACTTTAGTCCTCGGACTACAGTCTTGTTTAATATATGTGTGCAATAAAAAACCGATATTAAGCAAATAATTACCGTTGGTGAAGGCAATGGCACAATCTATCACTTCCGAGGCAATCTGGATGTAGCTATCTTTCCGAAGCGAAGCTGAGGAAAGATAGCGTATACATTCAGATTGCCGAGGAAGTGATGGTTTGCCATTGCCTGAAACCAAAAGGTGATTATTTGCTTTATATTCTACATTGGAAACATTTCACTGGTAGCTAGGTCTACGAGAAAGACAACTTAAACTGTTTTAATGTCTAGGCCTAGACTAGTTCTAACAACACTAACAGTAACACTACAGTTACCGGCACTACTAGACTTTGATCTACTTACCAACAATGGCTATTCCAATATAAAATGAAAGTGAACTCCAACTCCAAGTCAGACTCCAAGAAAATTGTAATCAATGATGATGAAACACTAAAACAGTTCATAAGTCAACGTTCTAAAGTCTAAACGTCAGAGTCATGGCAAGCGGTGTACGATACATATTGCAAAGTACGCATTACATTTGTAATTCGCGCAACACACACACATCCGCGGTTGCATTGAATTGACCGTGCATTTTGCATGCAGTGTGTGGTTATTCAAATCCCGTATTAAATGAAGCAGACGGTACCGTACCCGGTACTACCATACCTACAATACAACGGCAGTGTTGGAGTCGTCTTCTATGTATGGTCTGCTGAATAGTGCGGAATGTGAATACACACTCTCCACAGCAATTCAATGCAACCGCGCGCATAGAGTTATCGCGCCACTTATTGGTATTCAATTCAATGGCATGCAACCGCGGAGTGTAGATAGTACTTTTTATCTAGTGAGTGCAACGCACTTTCACCCAAGATATCTACAGAGTGTAACGAATGGGCAAAACTATATTTCATCACGTGATTAACTTTTGACCAATCGTATAGCAAGATTCTTAGTATGTGGAATATAAATCCATATATCTATCTATGCATGCATTATTAACCCAGAGAAAATTTTATACTGGTGAATTAGCCCCCAAAATGCCCCCATAAATGTGCAGAGTTCAAATTTTAGAGTGCTATTTTCATGCAGGCAAGCTTGAAAAGTAGACCCATAAAAATATATTCTGACATATCATACAAACCAAATTCTGTTTTAATTTGTTCATAATTCTTGAAGTAGCATACATATCAAACCCAGGTCCAAAATTGCTCTAATTCTATTTTTATCGATGACAAAAGAGTGAAACAAAACATGATATGGATAAGTTGATATTCTGACATCGTACAAACCACATTCTGTTTTAATTTGTGCATACATCAATTGCTTTTTCGTCTAATTCTATTTTTATCGATGACACAAAAAGTGAAACAAAAAAAAATTAATATTGATACCGTGAGACAGGATTGAGAACATAAATGGGAATTGAAACAAACTAATAGGTTTAAAGGGACTTAGTAACATTGTCCAAATCCTCAAAATAAAATTTTAATTCTAGCGGTTCCCTTATACCTTGTTGTATTCGTATTAACAATAAAATCATGGGACAGGTTTCGGTTTTTCAAATTTCCCTTTCGTTACAAAGATATGTATGATTGAAGTATTCAGATAAGAAAAACTCTGGGCGAGTTTTTCATCCATGTACCAAGTGAATGCAGTGAGTTATTGAATATCACTTTGCATTTTCGCTCATAACTTGGCCATACAATGTCCATTTGACTTGAAATGTTCACACAATACCATGTGGACATATGAGATAACAACAATATACATTGCATCAACCATTCATCACCTTTTGCACATGTCAACAAATTACTAGATCCCTTTAATTGGAAGGTTTCGATGGATTATAACAATATACATTTTGCAATAGTACTTGAAGTACATGAAGAAAATTTGGAAATAGAAGAGACCATTGGGGTGTTTCACAAAGATCCAAGTTGAACTTAAAGGGTACCACCCCCCAAAAATAATATTCTTATTAAAGAAAGGTAACATCTTTAGTATTCCATTCCATCAACAAGTTCACAAAAATATGTTTCCAGAAAAAGAAAAACAAAATTGGAAACGCATCACCATTCTAAAGCATGCGTTCATGCGGTCTGAATTACGCAGACTGCTATGTGTGCGATGAATTGCAACGTGTGCAGAGCGAACGAATCGCTCGGGAATCTATTGTTTACAAACGTGCGCGTGAATAGCATTGGCGCACTCGCAAATGGTTGGCCCGTCTGGAACCAGGAAATAGCAGTGGTTCCGTAAGTGGTGGAAATTAATTGCTTTGTTTATGAATTACACAACCCTTTGCAAAATGTTGGGTATCTATTTGATATCACAAAACGGTACCAAAACATATAATAATGTGTTGTTCTTTGCCTGGTGGTCCCCTTTAACTGTAAGTTGGACTTAAACATTATGGAAAGCTGTTAGTTTCTTTGTAACATTTAAAAAAAAAGTTATTTTAAATGGCATGAAATGTTGATTCAAATCAAAATAATATTACCTATTATCAAGGAGTTTTTTATGTTCTTGATGTCAAATTCATGAAAGTCTAAAATACTTGCATTCTTGCTTTTGAATATGTTTTATTCCAAGGCTACAAATGGCTTTCCATAATAGTTAGGTCCAACTTAGAGTTATGTTCAACTTAGAATCTTTGTGAAACACCCCCCATAACTTTTAAATATTTTGTTGAATTTTAAACTTTTTGATAAAATTTAATACGTACATTATATTCTGTTATAAATGCAGACAAAGGATACTGTATGTTTAATAGAGTTATCATTGATCAAAATTTAAGAAGAGTTATTTTAATTTGAATTTTTGTCATTGTTAAAAAAATAATGATTTTATGTGGTTACAATAGCAAGTGATAGACCAATTTTTTTTTTTTTTTACAAATTTCAATTACAGATGATATTTATGCTTTTCAATATTCAATCATGATAGATTTTCAAAATAGAAGAAGGAATTTATGAAACCACAAAGAAAACCTTTACCTTTTTTTCCAAGATATAAGACACAACAAAAAGTAAGAAAATAGCACTAGACTTGGCATTTAAGGGTACCATCACCCCAAAATAATATTTGTATAAATGAAAGGTAGCATCTTTAGTAGTCTTTTCCATCAAAAAGTTCAGAAAAATATGTTTCCAGAAAAAAATATATAATTGGAAAACGCATCACCATACTAAAGCATGCCTTCATGGGTCTGCATGTACGAAGACTACTTATGTCGAACAAATCGTACAGGATTCTATTGTCTCCAACAAAAGTGTGAATAGAACGGGCACACTCGCAAATGTTTGGCGCGAACGAAACCAGGAAATAATAGTGGTTCCATAAGTAGTGGTAATTAATTGCATTGTTTATGAATTACAAACCCTTTGCAAAAATGTTGGGTATCTATTTGATATCCCAAAATGGTATCAAAACATATAATTATGAGTTGTTCTTTGCCTGGTGGTCCCCTTTAAGTACTTACCACACCCACTATCTATCAGTTTGTTTTTAAAATGAGGCAAATCCTTAAGTGTTTTTTTTACACAAAACTTTGTACTTTTTTCAAGTACTTATTATGCGGAGGTGGGTGTCATGAAGTGTTGTTTTTTCAAAAATTTCTAGGGATTACAAGAATTCTTATTTACTTTTCTCCTGTGAAGTACCTTGGAAAATACAAACACAGAAAGTACACTGGTATCAAATGTTGGCCTATTTTAGTCCTGACATCACCCCAGCTCTGTGTGGCGATTGTAGAGCATCTTAAAGGGATCTAGTAACTTTGTTGACATGTGCAAAAAGTGATGAGCGGTTGATACAATGTATATTGTTATCTGATATGTCCACTGGGTTATGTGTGAACATTTCAAGTTGAATGGACTTTATATGGCCGCGTAATGAGCAAAAATGCAAAGTGATATGCACTAACTCATTGCACTCACTTTGTACACGGTTTTGACGATCCAGTGGATAATTTAACATCTGAACACTTCAATCGTAAATATCTTTTTAACAGAAATTTGTAAAGGGAAATTTGAAAAACCGGAACCTGTCCCATGCTTTTATTGTTAATATGAATACAAGGTATGAGGGAACTACTATAATTCCAATTGGATTTTGAGGATTTGGACAATGTTACCAAGTCCCTATTAAAGGGATCTTTAGTAACTTTGTCCAAATCCACAAAACTTACTGAGAAATCTAGTGTTTCTCTTTAATATACCTTGTTGTATTTGTATTAACAATAGAAGCATGTAACAGGTTTGTTTTTCCAAATTTCCCTTTCGTTAAAAAGATATTAATGATTGAAGTGTTCGTATTTTTTAACTATCCACTGGATAGTTATAACTGTGTACAAAGTCAGTTCAATGAGTCTGCAAATATCCTATGTCAATATCATTGTAATATACAATTAAAAGATGTGTGAAAGTTTGAAGAAAAACGAACCCTGTTTACCTCGTGAAAAAACGAATATTGAGTTCATATTTTATCACCGAATACTGATGGCTCGCCGTACATTTGTCGCAGTAATAATCATCCGTTGACGATATCCGCACCTGTGTATGTTTACAGACTGTACGGAATTCATGGAATTTGCGCACGCTCGGCTAAAAGTTCAGTGGGTCAGGAAAATTTCCCACGCGTGCTGGCCGGACGTATTCAGCGACGACAATTGTACTTTTTATCAAAACCGTTAGCTAACGCTTTTGAAATAATGATTTTCAATGATAATTATCTTCATACTAAAGGGGCATTTGAAAAAATCGAACCCTTTTTTATTGTTCTCTTACCATAAGCTAAACAACAGGGCAGAAGAGAAACGAGGAAGCTCCAAGTATTTTTCGTGGAGTTAGACACTTTACCTGGATCACTTTAAGTTCAACTTGGTGTCTTTGTGAAACACTCCCCTTGCAGATGGAAACAAAGAATGACCAACAGAAATGGAGGCTACACAAAAATATAGATTGCAAATCATGATAATGTGTAGATCTACATGCACTATCATACAACACATCTAGGCTCAACTCTATTGTGACTCAGAAACAACCTAATAATATCAAAAATAATATCGCTAGTGATATTTGTTTGTCTCGCAATGTATGGTCAACAAGGAATCTAAAAGATAACGACCAATTAGGAGCGTACTCGCTCATGCGGGATAGCGCGTTGGAGCCTACCGCAGGGTATAGAACACGCTTGCTTACAGTAGATTTATCACCTGACGAAGTGTTGCAGCGGCGCACGAAACGTTGCGATCTTTTAGATTCCTTGTTGACCATACATTGGGAGACAAACGAATATCTCTAGCGATATTATTTTCAATACTATATCCGCAATGAGTAATATATTTAGCAACCTAAATAATCTTCATTTGGTTGATCCAGAAAAAAAAGGTTGCTAGCCAGATATCATAGTGCATTTAAAAAGATGTTCAGGAAAACGAGTGGGTATTTAGGATTTCCTCTGCAAAGAACTTCAAAGATAATCTAGAAATATGGATGGAGAAAATGTTCTTTCTCTTACTATTCCAGTGAAACAAAATACACAGGGGCTCAGGGCGAGTAGCTCCAAAAATGCACAAAAAATCTCCAGAAATTAATAAAAAAGAGCTCCCATAAATTTGCATAAATTTGAGTTCAATGCAAAACAAATTTTAGAATATTATTTTCATGCAGGCAAGCTTGAAAAGTAGCCCCAGAAATGTTGTTTCCCCCTGCACTATTCTCTGTCTCTCTCTCTATCAAGGGAATTCCCCAGGGGCGGTGACATCATCCGTGTAATTGCCATTGACGCATGAGAATATTGACTCATGTGTCTTCTCGCATAATGCATGTGTTCTGCATTTGCGCCGTAAAAATCCTCGGAATGAGCTTTCCTGCCAAAGCCTAAGCCAAAGCCATGAGCTGTTTTTGTTTGGGGGGGAGTCGCTACGCCTACATCAAAAATATTAATGTTATCTATCTTCACCGCAATATCATTTTACTTCATCTTGTTTTCTTATTTTCTTTTTTTTCTGGGAGTGCGGTATTTATTTACACGTTATAGACGGAGTGCATGAGTTATAGTTTCCTCTTTGCGTTTAGTTACTGCAAGTAGCCAGATTATATTCATGCATTGTAATCCTCCAAGGCATAGAGCTAACATTCACTAGGTGAAATAATAAAAAAACAAATTGTGTGTCTGAACGCTCACTTAACGAAACGTCCTATAAAGAATCATGATTAACGAAACGGGGGTTTGAGCATCGTTTCGTACGAGAGCTGACTAAAGAATCACGCTCATTTTGTGTGTGAACGCCCGGTCGATTCGCTAATCATGATTCGCTATACGACACTCGTATAACGGGGCGTGGCTTAAAGTGACAGCAGACAGAAAAAAGACAGCACACTGCGCAGTAGCAAACTGCGCACTTATACGATGTTTCGTGCAGCTGAATGCATGCCAGCTGTTGTGGGATCTTGTTTTTGTGTGTGTGAACGTTCGTTAGTTTCGTTAATCATGATTCTTTATACGACGTTTCGTTAATCATGATTCTTTATACGACATTTCGTTAGTCATGATTCTTTAGTCATGATTTCGGGATGAAAATTTTGTGTGTGTGAACACGCTGAAGGAAGCGTGGAGGCTTGCTTATCTGGACAGGTCCCCAAAATACTTGGGCTGATGTATATATGCAAAATGCATGTTATACTTTATAAATCAATATTCTTGAAATTGACAGTACCCTCTATCTTTAAGGTGTATGCCCGTTGAATGACTTCATCATCAACATTTTTTGCTCTCAAACAACTAAAAGGATGTTGCATGGGGATGTTATTTTTTGCTTTACCATTTGACCTTTTGACAACAGAGAGATGGAAAATGTTAGTACCTGTCAAAGAGAATTGTTCTAAAACAAAACATGTTTGCGATTTGCATCAAGAGCTCATGATCCGAAAGACCTTCAATCGATGTACAATGTAAACTTCCAGTTGAAAGAATGAGTCATTATTTTGGGAAGATTAAAGTATTATAAAAGTTATGAACCTTATGATTTCTGCCACAGAAAGAGGGAAGGGGTGGAATGTGTGTATTTATGTTTTATTATTTATCATGGACTCATAATGGTTATGGTTATGATTTCTGCTTTGTAAGAATATGTATGTATAATTGTCATCATTTTGGATGAAAATATGTGCAAAAGTTTAATGAATGGTTGATATGTGTATTGTTGTGATCTGATATGTTCACTGTTAAATGGATGTTACACGACCGAGTAATGAGCGAAAATGCAAAGTGATATTCACCAAATTATTGCACTGACTTTGTACACAGTTACAACTATCCAGTAAATATCTTCAATAGTAAATATATTTTTAATAAAAGGAAAATTTGAAAAACTGAAACCTGTACCATGCTTCTATTGTTAATACGAATACAACAAGGTATGAGAGAACCGCTAGAGTACCAATTAAGTTTTGAGGATATGGACAATGTTACTAGATCCCTTCAAGTTTATCCGGTAGGGAACATATTAACTATCTCCTTCAGTATTCTGATCATGCTTATGATTGTGAAATGAAAATGTTTTTGTGAGAAGGAAGTATTATGTTTGACCTTATATGGCACATTTACTAAAAGTACAGTTCCTTCACAGTCAAAGAAAGAAGTTTATTTGAGATTGAAAGATGCGATTGGATGTTGTTTTGAATGTCAGATGGCGGACATCGGTTATGACTTCTGCTCTTGAAAAGGAAAGTGGCATTTGTTTTTATATGGATTTCAAAGGCTATAATGTCACAGTCTTTGAACAAATTTTGTTTCAGATGGGAATAAATATGTACTTGTGCTTGGGGTGTTGTCACATACTGTATCACCAGACAGCTCAAACAAAAGCCCAACGGGTAACAACATTTGCGAAAACAAATTATCCGGTGGTGAAAGTTGTCTCCATTGCTGCATGCACAAAACTTTCCGCGGGATAAAACAACGGACATCACCTGATTCAACGAACAAAAAACGGGCAACAGAAGCGCACAAACGGAGACAAAAGAATTGAAAATTTTGCTCTCCGTCGTCGTCGTCGGGCGTCCATTAACAAAACCTGGTGATATGTGACAGGGGGTTTAATGGCACATTGTTGGCAGAATTTTGCTCTTGCACTATTCTACTTCCTGTTCCAAATTCCTTTGTATCGTATCATATCACCGCTAGTCTTTGAATTTAAATTGTTCCCTACTCCCATTTCGCAACCCCCGTAGAGTTAATACAGGGCCCACTGGCAGGTTCCCATAGGCAATGGATAAATCTGTTCCCTAAACTAGATTTTGCAATCACCTTTAAGTTAATACAGGGCCCACCAGGTTCCCCATAGGCAGTGGGTTAACCTGTTCCCTACTAGATTTTGCAATCACCATAAAAAGTTAATACAGGGCCCACCAGGTTCCCCCGTAGGCAGTGGGTTAACCTGTTCCCTACTAGATTTTGCAATCACCATAAAAAGTTAATACAGGGCCCACCAGGTTCCCATAGGCAATGGGTAAATCTGTTCCCTAAACTAGATTTTGCAATCACCATCAAGTTAATACAGGGCCCACCAGGTTCCCATAGGCAATGGGTAAATCTGTTCCCTAAACTAGATTTTGCAATCACCATACAGTTATTACAGGGCCCACCAGGTTCCCATAGGCAATGGGTAAATCTGTTCCCTAAACTAGATTTTGCAATCACCATAAAGTTAATACAGGGCCCACCAGGTTCCCATAGGCAATGGATAAATCTGTTCCCTAAACTAGATTTTGCAATCACCATAAAAAATTAATACAGGGCCCACCAGGTTCCCCCCCCCCCCCCCCCCCCCCCCGTAGGCAGTGGGTTAACCTGTTCCCTACTAAATGTTGCAATTACCATACAAAGTTAATACAGGTTCCCCGTAGGCAGTGAGTTAATTAAGAAAAAGTTGCGATAAGGCATGACTGTATCTAGGCAACATAAACTTTTGTGGGGAAAGTTTTTTATCACGGGGGTAGCTTAGCTGAGGGAATTCTGCAACTTTTAGAAACATAGCTTTATATACTAAATACAAATGTTGTTTAATATATGTCATGACAAGAGTAACCATAGCAACCCTTCCCAGGATTGTTTTACATGAAATACATATATCATTCAAGAATTACTGTGGGAGAGAAAGCTTGAGTACGCGAAGGATTATAGTCATTGAACGTTGGAAATACTTGAAGCAAGAAAGGGTACTCAGGTGGCGGAATGGAAATAATGGAAGTGATAAATTGCATCATTATGAAATATTGTTAGAGGGAAGTACCACTAAAGGGATCTAGTAACTAGCAGCGTGTTCACACACACAAATTTTTATCCCGAAACTATATAAAGAAACGTTGTATAAAGAATCATCGTATAAAGAAACGTTGTATAAAGAAACGTTGTATAAAGTTTCATCGTAGGCGTTCACACACACACACGAACAAGTATCCCGAAACTCTACAACGAAACAGTATCCCGAAACTCTACAACGAAACGTCGTAAAGGTGCGCAGTTTGCTACTGCGCTTGTGTTGTCTTTTTTCTGTCTGCTTTCAGCTCTCCTTTCGCGCACGGTCATGTTAAGCCCCGCCCAGTTATACCGTTCTAGTTCGACCTTGTAGTAAGCGTTCATACACACAATGTCATCGTATAGCTATACCGAAACGGTTTAGCTATACCGTTTCGTTATAGCTATACGATGATTTTTTTTTGTGTGTGAACACGGGGTTGTATGGCCACTTGAGTTACTGTAAACAATTTTCTTTAGGAGAGACTGGAGAGACTTTCTTTAAGAGGACTTTCTTTAAAAACGACTTTCTTTAGGACTGAGGGTCATTTTAGGGGCAAATCCCATCACGACATGAACATCATAAATGTACTTCAAGAAATTATGTATTTATATATTTCACGAACTGACATGAATTTTCTAGATGGCTACTTGATTTATTGTAAGCACTTTTTTTAGAGGGAAGTACTGTTATAGTTTCTTTCAAAGAGACAGGAGTGTGTGTAAGGTAGAAGTTGGAGGGATATTTTGGGGCAAATTCTTTTACAACATGAATATTAAAACATCCTTCAATTTTGAGATTTGGTTCTTCTTATGAACTACATGTATAAAGGAGAATATTTTTGTAAATGCACTTGAATTATTGCAAGCACTTTTTAGAGGGAGTATCGTGGATAAAATGAAAATGTAGGTCGAAGTTGGAAACACATTTCAAAGCAAATTCCATTACAACATGAACATCATGTATGTCCTTGAACAAATCATTACATTTTATAAAGTGATCACAGCTTTTTTACACGGCCACTTGAAGTATTGTAAGATTGTTTTCTTTACAAGTATTCGTGGTTGCTTTAAGAGACACTGGGAGTGTAGGTGGAAGTTAGAGGCACTTTGGGGGGGGGGGCAAATTCTTTTACCACATGAATAGTCATATTTTAACATCCTTCAAGTTCAAGAAAATATATCTTCTTATGAACTATAAAGGAGAATATTTTTGTAAAAAAATGCACTCGAGTTATTGTAAGCACTTTTTAGAGGGTGCATCGGGGATTAAATGGAAGTGTAGGTGGACAGCTGAGGCACACTCTGAGGCTAATTCCCTCACATCGAGAACATCGCATGTCTCCGACGACGACGAAAAGCTCTCCCCTTTATTGGAACTGACAACCATCCTTCACCACGTTGACCAAAAGCACATGAAACTTTGCATGCAATACATTTCTAGGAAAAAAAAGTATTTCAACAGGGACTTTCTGGGCTAGAGCTAGAACAAGAACGTAGAGGTAGGGTGAAGACATAAATTGTTGTCAGGTGAGTGCGAGAAGGGCGCAAAGTCGATTTTTTGCTAAATCGAGTTCTGCATACCATATTGTAGGTCAGAGCCACATCTGTTGTGCCAATGTGTTTAGTTATTTATCATTCATAATTTTTTTTAATATTCGTCGAAAAATGAAAGAGAGCTACATGTAGATTTGATTTCTACAGGGGCTCCCAAATAAAAATTTAAAAACATGATCATCAAAAAGTACAAAAATGTGACTTAACGCCTGTCTCTTTCTCAACAGTCAACTGACAAAATGAAATCAAGGAAACTTCAGAAATGAACTGACAAGTACTTTCCCCTAAACTGACCAAAGGCATATATCAAACTTGGCTACTTCTACGGGGGATATAGAGAGAGTGTAGGCGTCGAATGAACGCACATGTGCAGAACGAATGATCATCCAACTTGGGACTCCTAAGTAACAGGCATTATCTGCACAAAGACAGAATCCATGTCTTCCTCGTGCCACGGCGCGGACCAGAAGTGCGTGGGATAATTCCTCGCCAGAACTACCCGCTAACCGAGCTCCTCGCCCGTCACTGTCACGACAAGACCGAGAGCGAGACGGGGAGACATTAACGACGATTTCTGTCATCTATATCGAACATGGCCACAAGGACGTTGCAAGTTTGGGCTGCTCTCTCTGATGACTCACAGCTGATTTGTACTTCCTCCGTGTTTGCACGCTGGCAAGTTATTACTAGCGAGCAATGTGGGTTTATTTCTGTTTGTCTTTATCTATCTTTTATTCATCTTTTCTTACAAAGGACCTTGAGAAAGAGGTGGTTTGTTATTTTTACTCACAATTTACAGCTGAAACTATTCCAAAAGAGGCATTTTAGGCAACTTTTCTGCTCACATTTATTTACTAGAAAAATAATGAACATCGATTTTAGAAATTGTATCTGTACTCTGTCTGTCCGGCTGATTGTCTGTCTGTCTTTGTCTGTCCGTCCATCCATCTATCTATCCATCAATCCATTTATTTACCTAAATATCTTTCAATCTAATCATTCCTCTATTGTTTACCATCACATCTATTTTTATAATCCCACTAGATAACCTAGCCGTTTCCCACCTAAGGCCATGGTCAAGCCCTCATAATGACCACAGGGATGGTGCAGCCCCAAACAATGACCACAAGGATCTGATGACCTTCTTCATCCCTTCCTGATAGGATTCAACAGTCTCCTTCCCTCAAAAGACAGTCCCCACTGTTATCAGGTAGAAACTATCCTTCGAACTAGAACTTCACACAAATAATATTAATAATAAATAATAATAATAATAATAATAACGGTGGCTACTTATAAAGCGCACGTTCCGTCTTTCGACGCTCGCAGCGCATCACTATTATTACCCCGGTCATCGGATACATACTGCACTCAGAGCACACAAAGTGAACATTGTCCACTCCCTGGGGAGCATTCCAGCTAGGCAACCTTGTAGGTGCACACAGTGCTATAAAGTAACTCCTTTCCATCCTTCCGGGTACCCATTTATAAACCTGGGTCGAGAGCAGCAAATGTGGATGATTTTCTTGCTGAAGGAAAATCGCGATGGGCATACCTTGGGTTCGAACTCGGGACCTCACGATTGGAAGGCACGCGCTCTACCAATCTCGCCACACCACGTCCACACTTGCTTGGTTGTCTTAGAGCTAGTGAAAATGTACTCAGGGCCAGCAGAAAGTTATGAAATATGTATTTTGGTGCTACAATTAATAGCCTAGGGCAAGTAGATGACCTACTACCCCTTCCTGATAGGATTCAACAGGTCCCTTCCTTATGACAGACCCCACTGTTATCAGGTAGAAACCATCCTTCAAACTAGGACTTTAAAAGGGATCTAGTAACTTTGTTGACATGTGCACAAACTTGCAAATGGTTTAAAATTAGTGTTTCTGTGATCTGATATGTCCAATAAAGTAATGTGTGACAATATCAGGGTAAATTGGATATTATATGGCTGAGTAATGAGCAAAAAATGCAAAGTGATATTTGCAGACTCATTGCACTGACTTTGTACACAGTTATGATAATTAAAAATACAAACTCTTCAATTGTAAATATCTTTCTAATGAAAGGGGAAATTTAAAAACCCAAACCTGTCCATGCTTCTATTGGTATATATGTATACAATAAAGTATGAAAAAAACCCACTAGATTTATAATGAAGTTTTGTGCATTTGGACAGTGTTACTGGATTCCTTTAACACTAAACACTGATTGTCCTGGGCACAGTAACAGTTTACTCCAGGCCAGCAAAAAGTTGTAAATATCTATTATTTCGTAGAACATCTTTACTGATTCCATACACAAAATAGGTCCTGCTGACTCAGTATAAACTCTTGATTCAAATTCATAAATGGTTCCCTGGAAAAGACTGGAATCAATTGGTCCCTAGGACTCGGAGTTGGTCATAAAAAAGGAGACCAGCGACTCCAGTGAACCATGGAAATGATTTTGACATCTCTTAACCCCTCCCTTTTCTTCCCTGAAGGGTTCTTTCTTTCAAAGGGATGTCATTTAGAGGTCAACAGGGACTTCTCCAAAATCAAGAGGCTCAAACTTCAGTTTAGGCCAGTCCATTAGTCATTGGTACCATGAAAATGTTCTGAGACAAGTATCAAAACGATTCATGATATATCATATAACCAATCAACTGATTGCGTTTCAATTGTGCGATCTTATTTATGATCAAACATAAGATCCATGAATTAATTGTATGATCTTTCAATTGTTTATTGTAGGGGCACTGATGTAGCTATATTGGATTTAGCGGGAGGGGAGGGGGAGTGGGGGGGGGGGGGGGGGGGAGAATACATCCCGTTATTTTTACCTCCTCCTCCACCCTCTCCCTGGTGAGCCTTCAAACAAAGGTCAACCCAGGGACAGTAGCTTTGGTCCAAAAATTTACCCCCTCTCCCTCCCCCCAAATGAAGTACCTTTAGACCAGGGAGGTTCTATAAATTTAGATCATGCGATTATTATGCTCACTCCCTCCCTGGTGGGTCTTAAACAAAGTTCACTGCAGGGACAGTGTCTTTGGTCCAAGAACGCCCCTATTTTAGAATACTTTGGCCAGGGAGAGGTTCTATCAATTTAGACTAGATGGTATTTTCATCCCCTCCATTTCCTCTAGCTCTCCTGAGAACCTAAAGACAAAGGTCAAAGCGGGGACAGTGGCTTCATCCAGGTAAGGAATCCTGGCTTCATCCAACCACGGACTATAGTCCTCTTTTTTGGTCTGCCCTCTTTAATAAAGATATCCCTCAATAATAACATCAATTCTTCTTCAGACTTGAGAAGTCAGATACATTTTAATAGATCATGGTGAGATTTAAAACAAAGGTCAAGATAAGGACAGTTGCTCTGGACTGGTCAAGAGAGGACTAGTCAACTCTCAGAGCTACAATGTACAATGTACCTGTAACATGATCCCCCTCTATAAGAGTATTGATATTCGCTTAGACCACTTGTGGAGATGAAAGGAATTCACACCATGGCCTAGTGGGTTTGGATGTGCTATTCGTCATCTGCAATTATACCACAACTAGAATTTGCAAGTTTCTAAGAATTAGTATTCTTAGTGCTGCCCCTCCATCTCTCCATGGTGAGCTCTATAAAGGTCAATCGGTCAATATAAGGAGGACTGTCTATTAATATTGTACCACTAGTCCTCTCTCTCTAAGCTTTGTTCAACATGATTCCCCTCAATAATATTCTTTTAGGCCTCTAGTGGAGATTCAATTAAATTCAAAGCATGGAGCTGTGAGTTTGGACGTGTTATTCATCATACTCATTTCAATATTTTCTTTATCATTGAAGTTAGAGTTCATCTTCTTACATGGTGATGATGATGATGACAATGATTTAGCAACTCTTTGAGATGCTATTGATAGATCTAAGCCAAGGCTATTCTCAATTAAACATCCCCAAAACAAAATATAAAACATATGTTGATTCTTCCTAATATTTCCATTTTAGTTGACAAATGGAGATCGAGTGCCCCAGGGTAGAAAAATAATATGATTTTAGATTTAGAATTAACTCCCAAATGGTTTCAATGATGCAGCATCTTTGACATAATAGAGGAAGTTAGACTTCAGAATAATCATCCGGCAATAAACATCCTATATAGCTAGCTAGGGTACCCCTCACATTACGAACATGATCATCAATGCGTTCATTACTGCGCTTGGTGAGTCAGAACTGAATGTGATTTTCAAGACTGTTCGAAGGGCGTGATACATGTACTTAAATACCATAGTTAACCCACTGCCTACAGGAACCTGGTGTGTGTTGTATTATCTCTACGGAGATTGCAAAGTTTAGTATGTAACTGGTTTAATTGGTAATAATAGCATACTTCCTCCCAAGATTTATCTCCTTGAAGTTGCCTTTCTACTCCCTGGTGGTCCTACTTAGTAGTTGTCATGGAAATGATGTTGCAACATTTAGGATTAGACTGTCACAGTGGAAGCACTCCCATGCCACCGAGGACATTAATGACACAGGGTCCTCTGGGATTGCTTCCACTACCAAACATTAATTCTTAACTTCATTTCAATCTAATCATAAAGATGATCAACAGATATTGATGATGAAACAGTGGAAACACCATACGGCTCCAAAGACATGGTGACACGTGGTCCTTTGAGATTGCTTCCACTACCAAACAATAATCACAAACTTCACTAAGAGGGATCACTGAACATAATTTTGATGAGACAGTGGAAGCACCACATGTCCCCAAAGACACGGTGACATGTGGTCCTTTGAGATTGCTTCCACTCCCAAACATTAATTACAAACTTCATTTACATCAACTTTTTCCACCAGAAGTGAAACTAACTCTGACAGCTAGTGCCCTATCTACCATCACTTCAACAAGTCCAGAAGAAAGTAATCTTCGAAACCAATCCGTCAAGTTGATCACATAGTATGAATTATTCAATTTTATAACCCTCTCTACATCTAGGAATCATTTCACGCTCGGGAAGGAAATCACGAAACATGACCGTCACAACGATTGAGGCCCTTTTCCTCTTCACCACCACAAACAAAAATATCAGACCGTTATTTGAACTAGTGATCGTGCAAACATTTTAAACTAAAGTAAAGGCCTTCCCACACAGTGTCTACACACATGGTCTCTATAAAACGACCTTGAGAGCACAAAGTTTATTAAACCCAAATTTAGGAATATATATGTTCACAAATAATCTATTTTGGGTAAAGGAAATACATATATTGATAATTTTATTGCACGACTTTGGCCAACCAATATATATTTATCAAACCATCGCCTAAAGGAATTTAAATGACATTTTTACTTAACATCTGTCTGAATTCTTTTATGAGCAAGAGTTTGTTATCTTGGGTCAGGGGATGGGGGGGGGGGGGGCATGCCCTCCCAATATTTTGAAAAAAAACATTCCAGAACATAAGGGGAACATTTTGCAAAAACAAACAAAGAAATACATTATAAGGTGTACCCCCCCCCCCCCCCCTAATAAGACCGACCAGGCTACGCCACTGGATACAGGAATGGGATAATTCAACAGACTTTAATACTGAGATGCCTCAAATACACTGCTGCAAGTTTTCAGTTTGTTTCCCCTACACAAAACGACTTTAATGATAAGTTTTCAGTTCGTTTCCCCTACTCAAAATGACTTTAATGATAAGTTTTCAGTTCGTTTCCTTACACAAAATGACTTTAATGATAAGTTTTCAGTTTGTTTCCCCCTAAACAATCTGACTTTAATGATACCCTAGACAATGTGGATGACACATGAACAGTGAGCATTAATGCTCAATTGATTCAAACATGCTTGCCAGAGTGATAGAACGACACTCCAGACAATGCGAAAAGAGAAATGAGAAGAAAAGAGTCAGATATATGTTCATGAAAGTCATAAAAAGAAGCTGACACTAATACATAAGAATTCAAGCTCTCAGTTTTTGGTACATCCTCCAACACAAAATTAATTTAATAATATACTCTATTAATATAGCGCCTAATATGATTGATAATCATCTCTAAGCGCTTTACAATGATATTATTAACTCGGTCATAGGATACAATGCAAACCAGCACACATTGTGTGCACCATCTCCACTCCAAGGGGAGCATTCCTTCCAAGCGGTTCATGGGCATTGAGAAGATCGTTCACATAAAGGCTTTCACCTCCTACCGGGTCCCCATATATATACACCTGGGTAGAGAGCAGCAATGTGGATTGTCTTGCTGAAGGACAAACGCGATGGGCATTCTCCAGGTTCGAACTCGGGATCTCCCGCTTGAAAAGCGAGCGCTCTACCAAACTTGCCACACCACATCCACATTAATGATACCCCAGACAATGTGGATGAACAATGAGCATTAATGCTCGAATGATTCACACATGCTTCCAAGTACAACATTTGTGGATGTAGACAATGTTACTAGAGTAGATTGCTTCAAGGCTCAAATTTGTCAAAATGTTTGTAAATTAAGAAAGAAGCAGACACTACCATAAGTCTTCAGTTTTAAGTACACCCTCCAACACAAAATTACTTTAACTCTTGAACGTGCCAGGAATTTTCATGCTCTATGGCATTTGTGTGTATTGTAACTCGCAAAAATGCGAGCTTGGCACTCAATGAGCAATAATACTCAAATAAGTCAAATATGTTTGTGAGAGAGATAAGATAACAATACTCCAGACAATGGGAGAAGAGAAATGAACATTAATAATGCTGAAAAGAGTCAGATTTATATGTTCACGAAAGTAAGAAGCTGACATTTTCATAAGAATTCAAGCTCTCGGTTTTTGGTATACCTCCAAGTCCAACACAAAATGACTTTAATGACACCCCAGACAATATGGATGAAAAAATGAACAATGAACAATAATACTCAAATAAATCAAATATGTTTGTGAGAGCGAGTTAAGTTGCTGACACAAGCCTAACAAATAAAGCTTTCAGTATGTTTTTAGGAAGTTTACGGCACAACAACTCCTACACACAATTTACTTAATGATGCCCAAGGCAATAAGGATGAGAACATGAGCATTAATGCTCATTGATGACTCAAATGTTTTTTTTTTTAAAAGAGTGAGTAAGTGACACTAACCAAAAACAAAAATAAAATCAATTTTCAGCACTTTTTAGGAAGTTTCAAGTCCAACTCCTACACAGCAATTTATTTAATGATACCCCAGGCAATATAAAGGAAACAGAATGTATGAGCATTCATGCTCAAATGACTCAAAAGTCTTTGCAAGATATGAGAAGGCGACAAAGCCATTACGATAAAAAATCACCAACATTTTCATCATTGACCTTGACTTGTCTATTTCCCTGTGGACTAATAAAAAAGAGTTAGTAAATATCACTTTGCATTTTTGCTCATATCTCAGCCAAAAAACATCAAATTAACGGTGAAATTTTCACACATTACTTTGTGGACATATCAGATCACTCCAATACACATTTTATTAATCACTCACCACTGTTTGCACTTGCCAACAAAGTTACTAGATCCCTTTAACAACAATTCTACTGGGACTGGCTAAGACTGAACAAGTTAGTCTTTCTGGGCATAAGAAAAAAACATAAGAATTGGCGAAGAATTATAAACTAACCACTGCATGGAAGCTGACTCAGTACAAGTGCAAACTTCACGCAAGAATTTGGGAGAACAGAAACGGGGATTATATGCCAGGGTTTGAAATAGTGACCTGTGGCTTAATACCATTTAAGCGCTCTACCTACCGATCTATAAAATCCCTATGATGCAGAAATAATTATTGATTATATTATTTGAAACATTAGTAATGATAAAAACCACTATATCCACTCAGGACTTGAAGTTTTTAACATCTACTGACTAATCTATAAAATCCCTATGATGCAGTAATAATTATTGATTATATTATTTGGAATATTGGTAATGATAAAAACCACTATATCCACTTTAATAGGACTTGAAGTTTTTATTACATCTACTGACTAATCTATAAATACCCTACGATGCGGTAATTAATCATCATATTATTTGAAATATTGGTAATGATAAAAACCACTGTATATCCACTTAGGACTTGAAAGTTTTAACATCTACTGACTAATCGATACAATCCCTGCGTTGCGGTAATTAATTATTGAAATTATTTGGAAACATTAGTAATGATAAAAACCACTACATCCAATAATATGACTTGAAGTTTTATTGATAGCATAATGATAGCATAATGCATTTAATCCCAAGATAAGCAGAGGGCTTTGAAACATAGACTACTGGATTATTGGTCTTGAGCTTATACATGTATATATACCAATTGAATCATCACAGCACTATGGTTGTGTTGGTGATAATAAAATTATTAAAAGAACACTAACCATAAACGAGTTGAATTACAGCACTATGTGATGCATACGTGACTGTGTAATTACAAGATAATCACCGACGGCTGAAAATGCAATGCAGATGTCCTTTTTGGATGTATACGTGGAGTAAAATACGGCTGGATTTCAAATCATATATACCAATTGAATCATCACAGCCCTAGGCTATGTTGGTGGTAATAAAATTACTTCAAAATCACTATTAAGAGTCGAATTACAGCATTATGTGATGCATACGTGAGTGTGTAATTCCATAGACCTACTAGTAGGTCTACGGTAATTCCAAGATAATCACAGACTGCTGAAAATTAAATGCAGATGTCCTTTTTGGATGTATACGTGGAGTAAAACAAACAAAATGGCTGGATTTAAAATGGAAATCCTCAGGATGACCTATGATTACGGTCTTATCCTGGCTCCAAATTTGTAATTATTTGAAAACAATGGAAATTATAAAAAATAATTAAAAAAAAAACACTAATCACCCAAAGACAATGCAAGTGGCAATATTGTGTGATGCATAATCCTGATTATTTAAAGGGATCTAGTAACATTGTCAAAATCCTCAAAATCAAATTGGAATTCTAGCGGTTCCCTCATACTTTGTTGTATTAGTAATATTAACGATAGAAGCATGGAACAGGTTTATGCTTTTCATATTTCCCGTTCGTTTAAAAGATATTTACGATTGAAGTGTTCGAATTTGTGATTATCCACTGGATAGTTACAACTGTGTACAAAGTCAGTGCAATGAGTTAGCAAATATCAGTTCGCATTTTTGCTTATTACTCTGCCATTTAATGTGAAATTGTTCACACACGACTCAATGGACATATCGGATCACAAACAGAGATACTTGATCAACCATTCATAACTTTTTGCAAGTCAACAAAGTTACTATAGATCCCTTTAATGTAGAAGACAGACAATGCAATGCAAATGTGCATTTGTCACCATGTGTGGGGACGAAAATATAACTACAAAATATAAGTATGGCGACCCTAAGATAACCTTTTAAGTCCTTTACTGAGCAAGCGTAACTTAATCATGGTATTGCCTTTAATACACTGACTGTAGAGTACATAATAATTGATAATAATACCAATAATGCAAACATAATTTGTCACTAAAGGGGTTAAGTTACTTCAAACATGGCGTGATACACAATGATCCTATGATTAGCGGCTATAGCTGGACAAATGCAATGCACATGTCCCTCTGGCTCTGTCTGTCTGTTTGTCTGTGTGTCTGTGTATGTGTGTGATTGGTTGTCTGGCTGTGTGGGCGTTAATAATTGGTCCCTGGGCACCGACTGGCCATTAGTGTGGAAGCATGAGGGCAGGAAAGGACCAGACTATCCAGACTAGTCCCCAGAGACCTAGCCCAAACAGTCATACTCCTAGCTTCATATTTGTCCATTATTTTGTTTCTCTTTTTTTTTCTTCAAAGCTGAATACACATGCATTTGTCTATTTCTTTAATAGTTACTTTATCATTGTAGAACATTCCTCAATTTCTTTCTGCTTAAATAAATTTGAAGTAAAAGATATGTTGTTGACCAAAGACCAGACTTTCATATTCCCAAGAGCTCTATCCCAAACAAGTCATTTAACTAGCTTCATATTTGTCCATAAATTTCTCAATTTTTTTCATAGCTGTACAATGCAAATGTAGATGTACACAACCAGTACGTTCCTTAATTTGCTGTTGGAGAACATTACTCAAATTTCTTTCTGCTTAAATATAAGGGAAGTAAAAGATCTGTGATTGTCTAAAGACCAGCCTTTCATATACACAAGAGCCCTATCCTAAACAGTCACACTGCTAGCTTCACATTAATTTGTCCATTAATTTCTATCTTGTAAAGCTGCATGCATACATTTACACGAAAAGTCAAACCTGTGTATAGTGAGCACCCAAGCAAGGGACACAAGAAAAATGGCCAGTGTAGCCAGGTGACCTCTATAGACCGGTTCCACAACACCTTTTTCCTTCTCTGCAGGGGAATACTTTTTGGGCCACTGTAGGCAGGTTGGCTGGCATAGACAGGTGGCCACTAAGATAGGTTAGCTGATAAAGACTGGTGACCACTAAGACAGGTTAGCTGCTCTAGACAGGTGGCCACTATAGACAGGTTGGCTGGCATAGACAGGTTGCCGCTAAGGCAGGTTAGACTGTATAATATATGTAATACATAATTGATTCATGGAAACACAGTGCTGTTGGACTTGGTCCTACGTTGACCTTACTTTGACCTTTCTCAGACCTTTTTAAATCAAACTTCTGACCTATATGTGTTATTATCCATCATAACAAGATTCACTGCCAAGTCACTACAAGAAAAAAGGGTGTATAAAACTTTAACCAACGGTGCACTACAACATGGTGAACTATACATCATATTCATGGAAATTTCAATATGAAGGTGAACAAAGGTTAAGGCATTTTTTGCATAAGGGCAGACTAGACTAATTAGAAAGCCCAAGGGAGCCTATTTCTGACCCCAATAAGCACAGGACCAACAGTCAGAAGAGCCAAAATGATATCGATCCGAGGAGAACGGTCCCGATTTATAAAAAGGTTTGGCGACACAGGTGACTAGACTGTGTTATCATTAACACGTCCAAGTTTCCTTCGCATATTTGGCCTCATAACAAGCGACCCGGTAGCAAAAATACAACCTTTTTGTAAAAAAAGCTATCACACATAGAACCTTTCAAAAAAGGCTATATCCTCTCAAACACGGCTATGAAATGCACAACCTTTGATACCCCCTCAAAAATAACACAAAATTTCACCTGTAAATTAAGGGCTATTGCAAAACAGAACCTTTCTAAAGCCTGCGTCACAAATCCAACGGTCCCCGGCCGAATTTAAAGATCGCCAGAGAGTCGGCAAATTTAAAATCCGCCAGGGAGTCGAGCATATTTTTCGCTTGAAATCTACCCTGTCATATATTGGATGGGGCTCGATCGGGAGGACCCTATGAACATCAGTGATCAGAAATCCGGGCGCCTGTCAGTAAACAAAAGCAGTCAGGCGAAAATCGCTGAATTGGGAGCAGGTTTCGGTGCCCTGCGAACGTCGGCCGACCCCGTAAAAAACGCTCGCAGAGAAGTCGGGCGGGCTCTGTTTTGCATATGTGACGGCCCCTTAAATGCTATCAACATAATATCCTTTCAAAAATGGCTATCAAAAATAGAACCATTACCCACAATAAAGAAAACAAAATTTCACCTTTAAGGTTGATACAAAAACAGAACCTTTCTGCAGGCTATCAACAAAATATCCTTTCAAACATGGCTATCAAAAATAGAATCATTACTCACAATAAAGAAAACAAAATTTCTACCTATGAAGGTTTATCGAAAAAGAACCTTTTCTAAAGGGCTAGCAAAGATGAGAAAGGTCAAACAGAATACTAGTACATGTCTTCTATCTAACAGGGACATTATGTATGCAATTACTGTAGTAACACCCTTAGGACTAGTTCATGTGGACGTGGTGTGGCAAGATTGGTAGAGCGCGCGCTTTGCTTTCGGATCGTGAGATCCTGAGTTCGAACCCTGTGTAGGTAGGCCCGCTGCGTTTGTCGTTCAGCAAGACAATGAATCCACAATTGCTGCTCTCTACCCAGGTGTATAAATGGGTACCATGGTCAGGTGTTAATTAGCCTGTAGCGCCATCATCTGTGGCAGCTCGGCTAGTATGCTCCCCAGGGAGTTGAGAAAGTACGCAATATCATTGTGTGGGTTTGAAATGTACCTGATGACCATGGGTAATAATAATTAAATAATTATTTAAGCGCAGTAGAGTATATATTTATAGTAGCTGCACTATATAAATGTTCATATTATTATTATTATTCATTTCGGTCAAACTAGTGCATTCTCTTTAGGTCACTTGCCCATGTCTTTCAGGGCCAGTCCTGGGGCTGTTTCACATAGAGTTAAAGTTAAAGGCCATCAAGCGTGGGGATGCTACACAGCGGGTCGCCATTTTGAACTAGGCTAGTTTGCGCGCACTGCATTATACTGAGCTAACGTGCATTACGTACCGTGCGCAACGCATACGCAAGATGGCGCCGCGCATCTGATTTGACGAATCTGAACAACCTTTAAAATTAAATTCTAAGTTGAAATTAAAAATGGTTGGCCATTTGTAGCCTTGGAATGAAATATATTCATAAGTATTTGAGACTTCCAACAAAAATGTATATCAATGTTAAGCTTAAAGGCTCCTTGATAATAACCAATATTACTGATTTTTTTCTTCAAAATGTATGCCTTTTAAAATGAACTGTTAAAGCAATTTTACAAGCAATTTCCATAATTGTTAGGTCCAACTTTAATAGAATCTTTGTGAAAATGTTAGTAGAGACCAGGTTTAATAATGACCTTTTCAGCGCAAAAAACTATGTTAATTTCTGACAACTGAGTAGAAAACAGATTCTATTTCCAAGAGGCTGGGTAAGTAAATGAAAGAAGGTTCAGTTTAAGTTCAAATTTCTATTGATTGTCCCACCTTTTTTTTTTAGGGGGGTGTTTTGTTTACAACATATTTCTCTCAGTCAAGTGACTCGCAGAATAGATTGAGAACGTTGACATTTACATTAATCAATTTAAAGAAAATAAGGTTTAACACTTGCCTGGATGCATTCTCAACAAGACAATACTAGAACTGTCTTACAAAATAGTATGGAAAAAGTGGCAACGGAATCACATGGAATACAAAGAAATCTATCTGATTATTCCTCACATACATGTGTAGGATAACTAAACCATAATTTTTTTTCTTCAAATAAATGAAAAAGAGCACCACAAAAAATGGGATTCTATAGAAATCTAACTGGAAACCTCAGAAATCTATTTGTTTGAAAAAACTGAACGAGATGACAGGCTTATCCTATTATGTTTTAAAGAATAGGAGGCGGGGACACATAAACAAGCACACAAAAACAGACATGCATAAATGCACACAAATACAAACAAACAAAATCAGTATTATATGCCCATGCCGGTAGAATAAGCATTATTTAGTTATCGGATTATATGAAGTCAACCATATGGATTGTCTGCTGACGCTGAAAAGTCAAATTAAATGCTTCTGTGGATGTGAATGTGAACTTTGCGGCTTGGATAAAGGCATGTTTTGTTGGGTATTATACTGTTGACTTTAAAGTAAAGCCATAAATTAGCCCAATGCTGCTCTTCAGAGGCCATATTCATGAAAGCCTGCTAGCTTAGTTCCTTGCTAAGTCTTTTTTTGGATGACGTGGCTAAGAATCATTCGCAAGATCGTTTAGTTGCTAAACGAAGGTTACCTTTAATAGTGGGTACCTAAGGCTTACCCAGTTGACCCTAGTTGGGGACTAGGAAAACTGTTTGTTGCTTAATAAACTGCACATCAAGAATACACTTAGCAAGTAACTAAGCTAGCTGGGTTTCATGAATATGGGGCCAGCTAGATTGAGCACCCGGTCTGGTAAAAATGACATAACCATGAAAAACAAGATAATGAGAAAAAGATATGACATGCACTATATTTCATTCATAGTACAATTTGGGAGCTGACAACCACGATACAAGCATAGATATAAATAAAACGGCCAATTCAAAAGGGCTTTATTTTTTTTATATTCATAAAAGTGAAGATTGTGAAAAGTACACTTGAATTATTGAATATCATTAATCATCATTAAACAATATTTATACTATGTATGACATATTGTAAATCAAATATCACAAATCAAAATTCAACGAATAAAACATTTTCATATAATTGCATTTTTTGAAAAAGGATACCCATTATAAGTGACATGGCGGATAATGCAGCCAGCGTTAGCCTCAGTATGCAGACGTAAGGGCTGGTGATCGTCGACCACGACTTGAACGACAGCCACGCGTGCATGAAACAGTAGACGACCCCGGACAGGAAGCACATTGTCGCTCCGATTAGATGCACCGTAAGGTTCTCGTCCTCCTAAAAAAACGTGAAAAGACAACGATGAAATGAAAAGTTTTCTACGAAAATAATAATAACAATACAACTCTAAATACATAGCGAATAATAAAAACTGATGAGAACTCCAGATCGCTAGACCGGTGCATTAAAAATTGATCCTCAAGGCCCTACTGATGGTGGCCCTTTCATTTTTTATTTATATTAATTGTTTTCTGGTCAGTTTTCTCTATCTTAGAAAAGAAAACAATAACAAACATTTAAATAAAATTAATTTCAAATTAATACTAATAAAGGCATGTGTATGTCCATTTGTGAAGGAAACCTGTAATTTTAGGGCGATGATATTCTGTCTTCAAAATGAAAAAGCCATTAATTTACTTCAAAATAAAAATACCATTAGTTTACTTCATAAGATGACCAAATCATAAACTAAATATTTGTGTTTGTGCCCAACTAGTATTGAACACAGATAGACAAATTAGCTTTATTTTTGTATTATTGCAGCTGTACAATATTTGGATTAGTAACACACACCAATACAGAAACATAAACGACTGAGTTTTTCAAACACACACTTTTAATGTGTTTTTTTGTCATCGTTAATTGGCGTTCCGATGGTTTTAAAACTACAGCTACTCCATCTGCAGTTATCATTAGCATGGCATTGTATTGGTACATTCAAACACTTAGAAAATTTACAATGATATTAATGATAAGTATAGTTATTGCAATGCTAGAAATGAACCTTTTTACCTTGTGGCCCAGTTGGGCAAGTAAAAATAAGATTGTTCAACTTTAAGTGGCCCGGAATCTAAATCTGGTGGCCCCATACAAAGAAAAACATAACAATTTCTGTTAAATTTGGTTGCCCAAAAAGGGCCAGTAGAATTTAGGATCAATGAAATTTGGTGGCCCAGCGCTAATTTTGAGTGGCCCCGGGCCAGCGGGCCTATGCTAATTTGGAGCACTGGTTATTGAGAGTAGATTATTATCGTTGCAGATAATGGATAATAGACTATCCAGGACTGGTCCCGATACTTTGAGGCTACTGTCTATTGGCCTCTAGTCCCACAATAGTGTATCTCTTTCCGTTTCTTATCCGTTCGACATCCTAAAGGTACTAGCAGAATACTGGCAGGAAACAAAATGATGCGGACCAAGTTCGGAATGGACTAGAAGGATAACTTTTAATTCCGTTTAGCCTGAAACAAAACATCGTGGAACTTTAAAATTTGCTAGATACTGACCGTTTTGCTGCATTTTGGTCGGATAGGAAACGGAAGGAGATAAGCTATTGTGGGACTAGGCCATATGACCAATGCGTGTTGTACACAAATTAATTACTCTTGATTGGGTTAAAGAGGAAGGAAACCCTGGCAAATTTTTGTTAGAACAATAAGTAGAATGGAAGGAATGATTGGTTATTACAATGTAAATGTGCAGCTTCTTGTAGCAAAAAATCAAACTTTGCTAGGGTTTCCTTTCCCTTTAAGTTGTTAACAAGACATTTAGACAATACATACAAATAAACCATGTACATAGTTATTAAATATGACTATTCAAAACCAAGAAATCACCCATTGATAGTGTAACAAATTCACAAAACAATATATATTTAGGTATCTTCACAGAAAATAGACACCAAATTATTATGACAATATGAAACCGATGAACATATTAGATAAATAATAAAATAGAGAGAAAGAGAAAGAGAAAGAGATAGAGAAAGATAGAGAAAGATAAAGAGAAAGATAAAGAGAAAGATAAAGAGAAAGATAAAGAGAAAGAGCAAGAGAAAGAGAAAGAGAAAGAGAGAGAGAGAAAGAGAAAGAGAGAAAGAGAAAGAGATAGAGATAGAGATAGAGAAAGATAAAGAGAAAGAGAAAGAGAAAGAGAAAGAGAGAGAGAGAAAGAGAAAGAGAGAAAGAGAAAGAGATAGAGATAGAGAAAGATAAAGAGAAAGATAAAGAGAAAGATAAAGAGAAAGATGAAGAGAAAGATAAAGGGAAAGAGAGGAAGGTTGAGTAAACAGAGAAATATAAATCAATACTATTAGTAAAGTTTTAAAATAGGATTTAATTGCAACAATAGATATCTATTGCATGATTCACGAAGACAACAAAGTAATGAAAACCATTCAAAATTGACTTTCATTGACTAGGACAAAATAATGACAGCATTTAGATTAATTTTAATGAATATATTAAAATGGATTTATGTTAGACTTGGATAAGTATTAAAAGATTATTACATTGTTTTTAACCCTTTTTAGCTTTATACACATGTTCCACTTGGACAAGATTGCGACAGTGCTTTTTAAAACCATGAATATTCATGGTGTATGAGAAAGAGCAAAGTATGTGAAGCAATATAAAGAAAGCAAAACAAAAACTGCAAATGAATATTCATGGAATACCTTTGACACAAAGAATTAAAAAAGACAATTTTGGTAGAAACATTATGAAAGAAAAAATAAGATAAAATACAGCAAAAGTATGAAATCAATATATCTATGCTGTAAAATCAATGAAAATTAAAGGAAAGTATGTATATATATATATATATGTTGCACAAGAAAAGGGAAGCATGAATACATAATTATTGTTATATAAAAAGCAAATAAAACATTGTTAATTTATGCAATAGGTATACAGTAAATGAGTTGTTATACAAGTAAAAGGGATATAGTAACAATGTTTTGTGAGTTTTAATAATGTTACTATAGTCCCTTCAAAGAAGGAAAAGGGTTTATGAAAAGCAGAAACAAAATACACCGCAAGCGTGAACGTATGAAAAGAAGAATAAAACAATATGAATATGTATACTAGATCTCTTTAACAAATGAAAAAGGTTTATGAAAAGCAACAACATAAAGTACACCACAAGTATGAGAATATGAATGGTCTCTTAATGAAGAGAAAATGAAACTAAATATGAATACTAATTTTGTAATATAAAGAGCAAAACATAAACACGAAAGAAAAGGGTTTATGAAAAGCAAAACCAAAACAAAATCAGGCTAGTATGAAAATATGTTTTAATATGAAGAGAAAATAACACAAATAGGAATACTAGTTTCATGATATAAAGAGCAAAAACAGAAAAAGCAAAGCATGAATCTGTAAACAGCAAGAAAAGACAGGACTTTTGGTGGAAGTATGTTAGTTGTGAAACTGAAAGTTAAAGATAGAAATGGCTATATGAAAAGCAAAGACAACACAAACACACAGCAAGTATGAGAATATGAATGGACTAATACATGTATGAAGAGAAATATAAACACAAAATATGAATACTAGTTTCATATAAATATAGAGCAACAGTATAAACAGCAAAGCAAAAAAGAACAAAAAGCTGAAGTGTTCAATATAGATCCTTAAAAGAAAGAAAGGGTTTATGAGAAGCAAAAATAAAATGCACTGCAAGTATGTAAATATGAATGGTCTAATATGAAGAGAAAAATAAACACAAATTTATAGGAATACTATTTTCATGATATAAAGAGCAAATATATAAACAGCAAAGCAAAATAAAACGGTAAAAAGCAAGAAAGGTGACTTACGTCTGGAGCCGATTCGACAAGTCCTACATGTTTTCGGTTCTTAGGAAGGCAATGAAATGCAAAATGAATTTTTATTTTTATAAGCGAAGATACATATTTTATTTTAAAGTACCTACATGTACATGTTTTTATTTTCAGAAAGACAATACAGAAATGCAAAATGAATAAGTGAATTTACATATATGTCATTTAAAAGTACAGGTCTACGTTTTGATTTTTAGGAAAATAATATAAAAAGACAATATAAAAAGACACAATAAATGAGCAAATTTACACATTTCATTTCAAATACAAACATGGTTTGTTTTTTTCAGGAAGACAATGATATAAAATGGCAAAATTAATAAGGACATTTACATATTTCATTTAGCCCTACAATTTTATTGATTTTGTATTTCAGAAGACAATTATACAAATTCAAAATTAAGATAAAAATGCAAAAAGAAAAAGTAGGGAAAATATACAATAAGTATAAGTAGGGAAAATATATGTATTTTCTGTCATACACACAGGAAGAAAGAAGAAAATGATAAATAAAACTCTGATTTGCTTGTAGAGAAGCAGAAATATTCCATTACAATATGTCTCTTCAGATTAAAAAAAAAAATGTATTTTATTTTTTACAGAAGTACAGAATACAAGACAAAACAATGTATGTACAATGATGACGCAAAAGCAGTCTAAAAGCTAGAAAAAAAATGAATCAAATTTGAAGTAATAATTGTCTTTTATTTCTAATGTCTCTCCCTCCCTCTCAAAAATACAAACTTGCATACAAACTTGAATCTTACTTTCTAAAAATATCTTCTTTCCACTCTCTATTTGTGCTTGCTTCAATAGATTTCTCTGTATGTGTATCTCTGTTTTTTTTTCTTCCTTTTTTTGCAGAAATCAGTCAGCCAACTCCATACATGCCCCTTTCCCTTTTCTCCTCCTCATTCCCCTATCTCTCTTTCCACTCTCTATTTGTGCTTGCTTTTCATTTCAATAGATTTCTCTGTATGTGTCTCTCTGTTTTCTTTTCATTTTTGCAGAAACCAGTCAGGCAACTCCATATATATTACATGCTTTCCCTTTCCATTTCTCCTCCTTGTTCCCCCTATCTCTCTTTCCAACTCTATCCCTGTCTCTCTTTTTACTGTTTCTTCTGTTTTTATTTTTCAGTCATTTTGCTATCTCTCTCTCGCAGACACACATACTCATGTTTTCTCAAATACCAGCATTTATAAAAAACAAAAATATGCTTAAACAAAAGGAACATGGTTCATATCCTTTAATTGTAAATAAAGTTTTAAATGTAAAATAGGGCCTGTCTTTTTGCCACTACATAGTTGGTGTATATATTGAGATCGTACATACATGTACATCCCAGGGATGTGCGACTATATGCTGTAAAGTAATTTGCCTGAAAGCTCCATTGTCTAGCAAATATATGCAGACGTTTAATAAAAAGCGACAAAACAAATGAAGTCACGGGTTGCCATGGTGACCAGTTTAACTCTTCATTTAGGTATATAACCTAATTTGTGGGGAAAATTCAAATATTGGCATGGCTAAACAATACGGTGACCAAGCATGACTAACAATTAGTCTCCCTTAGAACAAAGGTATGGCCCAGTCCCACTGCACCGTTTCTCTTTCCGTTTCTTATCCGTTTGATATCCGAAAGGTACAATCAGGAAACCAAATGATGCGGACCAAGTTTGGAATGGACTAGTAGGATACTTTTCATTTGGCTCCGCTTCACGTAAAACTATTAAAGCATCATGGAACTTAAAAATTTGCTAGATACTGACCAGTTTGCAACATTTTGGTCGGATAGGAAACGGAACGAGAAACAGTTCAGTTGGACTAGGCCATATACAGTGTCTTTCATCAAAATAAGATGATTATGCACGAGTAGGCCTTTATAGCAGTGGTGACGTTTCAAAAATTCTACATGTGTAAATTATTCTTGACTAACTTTATATACATTTAGTCTCCCTTACATGCTTTCAGAGTCTTGCATACAAAATTAGATGATTATGCACATGTAGATTTTTTTTTAAAGCAGTGGTGATGTTCAAAAATGCAAATTGTGCTTGACTAAAACAATACTGTAATGTTGTTATTGAAAATTGTTTTTATTGGCGTTCTTCATCATGTTGAATATTTACGCCATGTTACGAATCATGACTAATAGTCTCCCTTCCATCAATTTTTCAGTTTTAGTTTCTGTTGCAGATAATATCACATTCAAAATAAATTAACTCACTACGCACCACCAGGTTTAAACAAAACAAAAAACACTGCCATTTTGTCAAAGGTTGTCTAAGAAAAAAACGCTTGAAAATTCTCCCCATCTAATATGTTTAAAAGTCTTTCATCAAAATAACATGAATTTATTTTCCATTTTCAGTTTCAGTTTAAGTTAATATCACATTCAATATAAATTTACTCACTACGCACCACCAGGTTTAAACAAAACAAAAAAACACTGCCATTTTGTCAAAGGTTGTCTAAGAAAAAAACGCTTGAAAATTCTCCCCATCTAATATGTTTAAGTCTAATCAAAGAGTAATGACAACAGATATTCTGCTCATTATTATAAGAAAACTTGCCTGTCCACTCCCTCCCTTTGTTGCTCTTCCTATCTGTCTTATACTATAGCAGCAGTAGTTATAGCAACATACATTGTATGATACACAACCAGGTTTTAAACAATACACCACTGCTATCTTGACGAAGGTGGTCTAAAAAAGAATGCTTGACAATTCACCACATCTATTTTACTAAGTGATGCAAATATAATCAAGTCTATCAAAGACAAACTATATTCTGCTCATAAGAAAAACTTGCCCCCCCCCCCTCTCCTCATTTGCTGCTCTCTTAGTATCTGTCAAATAGCGGGAGTAGCTATAGCAACGGATGATACACCACCAGGCTCTAAACAAAACACCACTGCCATCTTCAAAAAGATGGTAAAAAAAAGTGAGACAATTCACCTCTTCATCTATTTAAATAAGTGATGCAATATGTTAGTGTCTATCAAACAAAAGGGCAAACATAATAAAGGCCCACCCCACCATTTGTTCTATATGCCTACACCAACATTTGTATTGTTCAGCGGGTCTGTACCAATAGAAGAGGACTTTTAAACGAATGTCCTTTTTTTTTTTTTACTGCTGGGAGGGCAAATATTTGACGTTAATTCAAGAGTTTGCGCAATCAACCCCACAAGGGGATTTTGTTTAGGGCATGTTTGCCTTCTTCAACATTTTCTTGACACGCATGTCTTGAGCAGTCACACTCGTTAGCAAACAAAACCCGAGATACCAAATTTACTTCCCCCACAATACAGCGTTGCCGGATGTAAAATGACAATCATTTTAATATTAAAGCAAAAATCGCCAAAATGCAATCAATTTTAATATTAACCCCTTGACTATGGGAACCGGGTGTGCTGTGTACAAAGTCTATGGCTATTTCAGAATCTTGAAGGGAACGGGATTAAGTTGAAATCATAATTACATATCAAAGTTTATGAATCAACATTCTGGACAAACTGCCTTGTGTAAGTTGCGGCATTTTGCCGATGACTATTTAAATACCGGCTTCATCTAGCAACCAGCCAAAGGGAGGGTGGTCCCTATATATTGTAACTAATAATTCTGAGCCATCCTATCAAAAATTCATATCTATGTTCTCTTTAATTTTCATTTAATTAATGGTTCAAATTAATAATTAGACATGTCATAAACAATTAAACATGATCAATCTCTTATCTTTTATTCCCTCCAGTGTGATACATAATTCAGAGTTTTGCCTTTTTTATTTCAAGAAAACTCTTTAATTTCTCTCTTTTATTTCCCTCAAAAGTCAAGAGTACGTCAGAACCTCATCTATGCAATGCCAAATTTTCAAATATTACAGCGAAATCAATTTAGTTAAAATTACAGGGCTCCCCAAACTTTAAACATGATTATATCTAAAGTACAACAAAAAATAACTTAGTTCCCTACATTAATTCTCTTCCTCAATATCAATATCATACAGGGCAAAACTGCTGAGTCAGCATATCACATAACTGTCTGAAAGAAAATGTACATAATACAAAATTTAAAAAAAGAGTACTAATGTGCATCAAAATGAGTTGGCAATACAAAGAAGTAGCTTGACGAAATCCTGTATAACGACAATATGTTTTTCACAGCCAGCTAGCTGCCAGAATCAATAAGACTTGTTCTTCCCAAAATTATCAATAAGATTAATCTTGTCTGGAGGCTGAATGTATATCAAACTTGGCAGCGGTGCCATCTATTGTGTCACGATTCATTGCCGACTTTGTCGCGTATCAAAGGTAACGAGTCCATAAATATTATGGAAAGCCAATTGTTTCTTTGAAACATTTTTGTAAAGGTTCTTTTAAAAGGCATAAAATGCTTATATTAAAATCATATATACTTTCTATTATCAAAGAAATTTCATGTCTTTAATGTAACATACAATGTAAAGTCTAAAATAAACTTGCATGTTTGCTTATGAATATATTTTATTCCGAAGCAATAAATGGCTTACCATACTTTTTAAGTCCAACTTAGAGTTAAGTTCAACTAAGGATCTTTGTGAAACACCCCCCTGAATAGATTAAAATGTTATGAATGTATATAAATCTCATTTCATCTCTTTTCTTTACATTCAGCAGCGGCTATCTTAAGTACCCTTGCCTACGGGAACCTGGTGGGCTACGTACAAAGTCTATGTGGATTGCAGAATCTCAAAGGGAAGGGGTTAAAGGGTACCACCACCCAAAAATAATATTCTCATTAAAGAAAGGTAACATATTTAGTGTTCCATTCCATCAACAAGTTCACAAAAATATGTTTCCAGAAAAGAAAAAAAATAATTGGAAAACGCATCACCATTCTAAAGCATGCGTTCATGCGGTCTGAATTGCGAAGACTAATGTGTGCAGAGCGAATGAATCATCCAGGAATCTATTGACGTACGCGTGAAAGCATTGGCGCACTCGCAAATGGTTGGCCCGTATGGAACCAGGAAATAGTAGTGGTTCCGTAAGTGGTGGAAATTAATTGCTTTGTTTATGAATTACACAACCCTTTGCAAAATGTTGGGTATCTATTTGATATCACAAAACGGTACCAAAACATATAATAATGTGTTGTTCTTTGCCTGGTGGTCCCCTTTAAACTCATAAAAAATGGGGATGTTGCGTTTTTTCTAACGATGCTCTCCTGAACTTCTAGGCTCTAGCAGTGCACATAGCCATGCATTAAGTATTTCTCTATATATTTTGGCAATCAAATACCATCATGCTTCCACCATCCTTGCTTGAAACTCTTATTATTGCAAATAACTGGGCTCTTTCCAACTTCTTGACCTTTTAACCACATCTTTTACCCCCTGAAAATGTCCCCATCTTTTCTGTTTTGGTATAACTTATGTTTTCAATTGACCCAGCACATGCAGGTCTTAGCAACAAATTTATAACCCATTCCAGACAACTTGATTTTGGAAAATATTTGTGGGTTGGCAGTCCTACACTTCAGCAAGAAGATAAAAATTTATATGAAGTATACAAGGAGAAAGAGCAGAAATTTCTCTATTTTTAGAGTCCTATTTTGTTACTCTACCTGCTTTAGTTTTTTTTAATGATTTTTATTATTGCGTAGATTGCTATAATTTGGGAGAATCTTTAAATTGGCAACACATTGTGAAATTTTAAAAACAGATTTCGGCATTCCAATTGGCAACTTAAAATAGCTCTCGTCCTTCATGAGTTAACATGCATTCTCCAAAGACTCAAGCCTGAGTACTTTGGGGACAAATCCTGAAAGGGTTTATTAACCCCTTGGCTACGGGAACCCGATGGTCTATGTACAAAGTCTATAGGGCTTTCAAAATCTCCAAGAGATCACGGGTTATTAAACCTGTTCACTTCGAGATTCTGAAATCCCCATAGACTTTGTACATAGACCACCCGGTTCCCGTATTAAGCAATGGGTAAAGATGATTGCATCTGTTTTTGTCTGGTCCTTAATAAACTTTTCTAAACTCTGGTAGAATGTATAATGAAACAATGACATTGCTTTGTCTAACATTCTAAACTAAAAGCTATACGATAAAACATAAAACGATAGATACTTGCTCAGCTGTCATTCAACTTGGAATTAAATTTCAATTACACTTTAATATTTATTTGACGCATCTTTAATCAGATCATGTACTCCCAACGGGATCAACAAGACGTTGCTCACAGTCACGTGAGCTCTGTTCGCGTGCCACGCTCTCATAAACCATGCACGATGACTACAAAATATTCAATAACGAAGTACACCACAAATTAGCCATTTATTTGCCAATACACTCGTCCTTGGAGTTGCATTGGTTTTTCATTAATAATCCGCCACCTGGGACAAGAATTGAGGAAACTCGGAATATTTGTTTCAGTTTTCTCTAAAAGAGAATCTTCAGAAATCAGTTGCATCCTGTATTTTGCCAATCCCATAGAGTTGCCACAAGGCACCCCAGGTTCCCATAGGCAATAGGTTAACATTATGGTCCTGGTGGTTTTATAATTTAGCTCGAAATATCACTTGACTTTTTGGTTGGTCTTCAACAAGAGTTTTGAAGTTGACTGACTGACAAGCAAGGCCGTATTCATTCTGAAAATAAAAATCATTGCTTCCCATGTATTCCTCTGGAGATCGATGCCCATTTCCCTGGATGTAAAACATGACTTTCAGTTTTCTTCATATCGCAGTTGGATTACAAATAATTCATTATTCTTTATCTGTAATTAAGTAAGTATGGATGTCATTAAAATATTATAGATTTTTTTTTTGGAAAACATAATGATGGGAGGATTCTTTGTGGTTTATTATACTTTTATAGATCTAACTGTCATCCCTGGTTATAAAAATGACTTTCACTTTACTTGTATTTATATAAAAGTTGGATTACAAATAATTCATTATTCTTACGTGAGGTCTTATTAAGTATGGATGTCATTAAAATCTTAATATATCTTTGGATAAAATGTTGTAAGGAAGCTTTGTGGTTTATCATACTGTTGGAGATATCTCTTTGATTCCTGGTCATAAAATGACTTTTCACTTTTCTTTTATCTATATTGAAGATAACTTACAAAGTAGTTCATTATTCTTGGTTGAAGTGTAATTAAATATGGATGTCATTAAAAATATCTTTGAATAAAATGCTATAAGGAAGCTTTGTGGTTTATTATACTTTGAGAGATCTGTCTTTCCTGAATATAAAAAAAAATGACTTTCATTTTTCTTTATTTATATCAAAGATGGATTACAAATCATTCATTATTTTTTCTGTCATTAAAAATATTATATATCTTTGAATTAAAATGTTGAAAGGAAACTTTGTGGTTTATCATACTGTTGGAGATATCTCTTTGATTCCTGGTTATAAGATGACTTTTCACTTTTCTTTATCTATATTGAAGATAACTTACAAAATAAAGCGTTATTCTTGTTTGAAGTTCAATAAGGTATGGATGTCATTAAAAATCTTATATATATATATGTTTTTGAAGAAAAAAAATGATGGAAGGATGTTTGGTGGTTCATCTTTACTTTTACTTTAAAAATCTGTCTTCCCTGGTTATACAAAAATGACCTGAAACCCCTTAGTTTCCAATGCTTGTGTGGTCAGAAGTAAACCTGACATAAACCCGAAGGGACAGAAATCAACTTGGGGATATATGCGAGGGATCACCGAAGTGATACATTGTGAATAGCGCTATAAGTAACCTGTATTATTATTATTCACCAAAGTGATGCAGCTTTTTTTGTATAATTAATTCAAACATACAGAGAAACTGACCAGAAATATATTATAATATAAATGAAAAAGAGCAAAGAAAATGGGATTTCTCCAGGATTCAAACTCCCCTCCCCCCCCCCCCCCTCCCCCTCCCCCGAGACCTCCGGATCGCTAGACCAGCACTCTACCACACACTTCTGACCACACGAGCATTGAAAACTAAGAAGTTTCAGGGAGGAGCACCGTACTAGAGTTTTTCTATAGCTCAGTCGGTAGAGCGCCGGTCTAGCAATCCGAAGGTCTCGGGTTCGAATCCCGGAGAAATCCCATTTTCTTTGCTCTTTTTCATTGAGTTATTTTCAAGACCGTAGTTAAGAGTATCTGAATTCGGAGACTAAATCCTCCATAGTATCCAAATTTGGATACTTCACGCAAAAGATCAGGATAAAATCAGCCATCGATTTACTCTTTTTCACTAGGTAAAACATTATTCCTTTTCTATAAAAATCTCACATATCATTCTCAAAAAAATCTTCCAATGATATTGTACTATAATTTTGATTGAAGTCTCAAATATCACTTTTGAGGGGGGAAAAAGTGAATGGATGACTTTAAAACGCAGTTGCCAGCGCAGAGAGATGTACCCTTTGTCTAGATAATCATCATCAGAGCCATCAAAATAGACAAGCACATCCTGGGCTCTGCAGAGGCTAAATCATCCAGTAATCGTGGCCAGATGTGGACAAACGAGGGGGCTGTCACTTTCCATGAATTAAACCCTCGACCACACGTCTAGACCCCCATTATATACTAACTGCGGCACGAATGTTTCATCATGCAAAGAGGCAACGTAACAAGTAATTAACGTTATAATTGTCTATATAGAAAAAATGTGACCCCGAGCGAGCCGGGCGAGACTTGCCATCAAACTCTTTACCCTTGAGGTTAAAACTAATATTCCTACTCTAGTACATACATTACATTTAGCTACAGTATACAAGTAGAAATATGATTGACACTTATCATTTCTTTTGTAATTAACATTATTGTATTGTTAGAGTGAAAGAATTTAATTTGATTTGAAATATTTTATGGCATAAAAAAACAAGTCTGAAAATTACTCCTTTTTAAAAAGTAATTGACAGGTCCTTTTCCCTGCTAGCATTTCACATAGAGATAATTTAAACATTTAAACAAAAAATTATAAATTTAATTCTTTTGTTGTAAACCATAAGCCAAACAACAAGGTGAAAGAGAAGCGTGAAAGTTGCAAGTGATTTTGCTTGAATTTTGACAAAGTTTAATGGATCGCTTTAAGCTTGAGATTGTCTGATAACGGGCATGGCCAAGATACATCACGGACATGTATTATTCATGTTAAGCTACAAGGCCTTACGTGTTCGCACCACATTACTCTTTATCAGTTCATCTAGACGACTATCACATGAAATTAATTTATAAAACGTCTCAAAAACTTGGACACTATATTCTCTCTTCTTAATAAATATTGAGGTGCAGATGGATTAAATTTACAAAACAGCTCTAAAATGTGGAATGCCATCCTCTCTTATTGACACAACAGCAATATTGTAAATCAGAAGCGTTGTGCAAACGAATTTGATTCACAAGAAAGCTCTTAAGTTTTTAAAAATCCTCCTCTCTATAAAGGCAGATAACATTAAAGGCATATATGTGTGGGTTATAAAGGGTAGTCAGCAAATTCCAACTCGACTCCACCGTAATCTCTCGAGGTAAACTCAAGATATATGTTGGATCGATCGAAGAGAGGTGCTTCGAAATATCTGAACAAAGGCCTTCTTATGAAATTGCATGCAGCAGACAAATTTCTCACGCTGTCACCTAGCCATCAGACGGCGGCACTTTGAAGTCGGTTGCGGTTAAGCGTGTTACGTGATATTTTCGCTCGTAAACATCTCTGATGGATCTCCATTCGACTAGTACAAACATTCCGAACGCGACTATTTTTAATGTATTTTTGACTCGGGTATTCAGAAGTGGGACAGTTTGCGATCGCTACTTATAACTGAGCCAATGGGGATTACGTACCGTGCGTAAAAGTGCGCAATATGGATCCACGCGTCTAATAACCCACGCATATATGCCTTTAATATCATTGATCCTATCGAAGTTGAACTTAACTCTAAGTTGGACCGAAAAATTATGGAAAGCCGTTATTTTCTTTGAAAAATTGTTCTTTTAAACAGCATAAAATGTTGATTCAAATCATTTATATTTTCCATTATCGAGGACAATTCATGCACTTGATTGTACAATTCTAGGTCAAAGGTTACCTGGGGTAAAAATCTGTTTATTGTTGATTATGATACGATCGAGTCTGTTTTTTCATTATGGTGTACGTGTGCTTAGCAAAAGCATGATCCGGAAATCATCTTATTAATGTTTCCAGAGACTTTGCACATAGCCTATACCAGGTTCCCTGTAGACAAGGGGTTAGAAGTACTTTCACATAGAATGTTAAACAAACATAGACTTTTACAATACAACTGACTGATTCCTCAGACTGTACTCAAGCAAGATCTCTTTAAGATTTCCCCATTTTCACTTTTTCGAGCCTCCATGATTTATGTTTATGATCAGCTGGGGGGAAGTGGAGAAATGATGCATGGACGGCAAAATAGAATTTAAAATGATCCGCGGCTCAGCATTCGTGTCACATCTCATCCAAATATCTCCGAGGCTACAGACACAGATAAACAAGAGCCATCTGAGGAGACAATTATACATGTATTCTCTTCTATTTAGAATGTGTTTTTATGGATATGTTTGTAATGAATTTGATATTTCCAGCTAACTATTTAGAGCATGTAGCAAATTAACCCTTTTCTTGTTGGTATAAGAACCCCATACTTTTTATAACAATACATGTAGCTTTGGTCATGAAGAATAGCTTGTGTTGGTTGAATGGCAGTCATCAAAATGAAATGCTTGAAATTAGCTCTGCTGAGCTTAAATTCTAAGTTGGACTTAAGTTAAAATTATGGTAAGCTATTTGTAGTCTTGAAATAAAATATATTCAAAAGCGAATATGCACCTATTTTAGACTTGTCATACATTAGAAATTTAATAAGAATAACCACAACCACAAAAGATTATTTCAAGTTTATTGCATCTCTGTATTGTTATGCCCCCACAAGGAATACAAAATATACAAACTTGTAGCGCAAATCAGCAATAAACAGATATCTGCTGCGATGCCAAAAGGTTTACCCTGACCCAGGACCAGATATTTGATGACAATTATTCACCAAAGACGATTTCTAGTTTATTGATGTCTCTATTGTAATGTCCCCACCAGGAATACAAACTAGACATGACTGTAGCCTCAACATCAGCAATAAACAGATATCTGCTGCAATGCCGAAATGTTTACCCTGACCCAGGACTAGATATTTGATGACAATTATTCACCAAAGATGATTTCAAGTTCATTGATGTCTGTATTGTTATGCCCCCACAAGGAATACAAAATATATGCACTTGTAGCACAATCAACAAGAAACATATATCTGCTGCAGTATGCCAAATGGTTTACCCTGACCCAGGACTAGATATTTGATGACAATATTTACAATTTCAAGATGATTTCAAGTTTATTGCATCTCTGTATTGTAATGTCCCCACCAGGAATACAAGCTAGACATGATTGTAGCCTCAACATCAACAATAAAAAGATATCTGCTGCAAAGCCGAAAGGTTTATACTCTGACCCAGGACTAGATATTTGATGACAATTATTCACAAAAGATGGTTTCAAGTTCATTGATGTCTCTATTGTAATGTCCCCACCAGGAATACAAACTAGACATGATCGTAGCCTCAACACCAACAATAAACAGATATCTGCTGCAAAGCGGAAAGGTTTACCCTGACCCAGGACTAGATATTTGATAACACTGAATAACCACAAAAGATGATTTCAAGTTTATATTGCATCTCTGTATTGTTATGTCCCCACCAGGAATACAAAACAGACCCGGATTGTCGCCCAATGAACAATAAAAAGATATCTGCTGCAATGCCAAAAGGTTGACTCTGATCTCTATTAGGACTATATATTTGGTGAAAATATTTACAAAAGATCATATCAAGTTCTTTGCATGTCCGTATTGTTATGTCCTCACCAGGAATCTGAAAAGGCAGGATTATTGCACAATAATTTCTATGCCTAGATGTCAATAGGTTACATACCCTGGGCTATTGTACAGGTTTGATGTCAAAATAATGCCAGCACTCACTCATTTTTAGATTCTATTATCTTTGCATTGTTCTGCACATCATGCACTCCAAAATAGACTGTGATTGTATTTGTGGGTACAACAAAATGATAAACAGATTTTTAGCTTCAGTGCTGAAAGGTTATATACTACCCTGGAACTTACATAAATATAGCACTATCCATAAAATGGGCTGTCAGTTTATACCTTCATGTTGTTATTACAATGACAAATAATATTTAAACACCCTTGGCCTTGTAACATAAAAGATTCAGGATTAATTGTACAATCAATCAAGACTCCACAATAATTTTTTCTCTACTGGCCCGTACATATGGTAGAGCAATAAAAAAAAGTTATGACAGGATGAACTTTGCTCCGATTTTGTGTATCGTTCGCAATTGATTTCGATAGTGACGTCACTTGCGAGCTGCAGCCATTTTGACTTGTACATGAACATTTTTAAAAATTCAAATTTTCTTAATAAAAAAACACATTTATGAGCTTACAAATTGAAAAGTACAATGTAGTTGGCCCATCGATATTCTTTTATGAATTCGTGAAATCAAGCAGAGAGAGCAGAGAGGAAATTATTTTTAGCAACGAAATTGAGAGAGAAAAAGGTGTATTTTCATGTACTAATAAAAGGCATGGCGAGTTGATCGTCAATGATGCTGCATTTGGCAGAAATTTTGAAATGTTCGCTCATTACTACATGATGTTCAAATAGGCATATAACTCCTGTGTTTCTTGTCCGAATATGATCAAATTTTCACCAATTATGCCTCTTATTCTCCTTATCGTGATAGCCAATGACTAAATCAGGCCTGGAATTATGAAAACAGGCATCATATAATAATAATAATAACAAATAAATAGGAAAGTCGAAAAAAATGGGAAAATGGAAATTTTACAAATATTAGATTTAGAAAGTAACATGAAGTTTGATTTTCACAAAGTTGGTATCAACATGTACAGGAGATTATAAAGAGGAATACGCTTGCATGATATCATTTTTTTTTAACTTGATTATTTTCTGAGAAATATTGAAATATGTAAATTTATGCGAATGAGTAAGAAATTGTCTTGCGGTAATTCAATATAAAACATATAGCTCATTAAACCTTGAACATTGATCTTTCCAATAAAATGGAATACAGTAAAACAACTGGAAAAACAAACTTCATTTTTTTCCTAAAAAAGTTTCACTTTTCAAAGAATTAATGGCCCCAAATACTTACTGGAAAGTTGCATAATATTGCCAGACCGATTGAGGATAGGAAACCAAACACCACGGAAACTTTGTTGACCCTCATGTATCTGAGTAGCACCCTGGGCTTGAGTTTGGGAAGACACTCGGTGAGGAGGTAATACCGCACGATGGTGGTGAATCCTACTGCAAATGCAAAAAGCAAAAACAAAAACACTTAATATAAGAAACATACAAACACAAACAATTACAGTGTCAAAGATACAGTTAACAGATATTTAAAATACAGAAATTAGAAACCCAAATTAGGGAAAGTTTGTTGATAGCATATGTTTATCTGAGTAGCGCCCTGGGCTTGAGTTTGGGAAGGCACTTGGTGAGGAGATAATACCGCACGATGGTGGTGAATCCAAAGGGCAAAAAGCAAAAACAAGAAACAAACAATTATATAAGAAACAACAAACAAAAACAATTACAATACAACAAATATTTAAAATACAGAAATAAGAAACCCAAATTAGGGAAAGTTTGTTGGCCCGCATGTACGAGTAGCGCCTTGGGCTTGACTTTGGGAAGACAAAAAAAAACAATGAATACAATTCAGTTTGGAAAATGTTCGGATGGGTAGATATTCAAAACACTTTATTTGCTTCGATGTCGGTCAAATGTCAAATATGAATCATTTTGCCAAGGTCAAATTATAACATTTTAGGAGATATTTAGTAATTCTTGCTGGTAGATGAGTAGCAAATTTATGTAAACACTGACCAAGTGACCAACACCTGACCTTGCACATTAAACTCATGACCTGAATCTTACCTAAGAAAACATACGGCATCAATAATATTTTTATTTTGTTTTGGTGTAATTAGTCAAATTTAAATCACTTTGCCTGAGAGGTCAAATTGTTACATTGTAGGAGATGTTCAGTTCAAGTTTGCTGGTAAATATACTGTAGATGACTATTAAACAAACTTTAACACTGACCCATGCAATGACAAAGATCTGACCTTGCCCATAAAACTTGTTACTTGGACGTTACACTTAGCATAACTTTCATGTTCAAGTATCTGCACTGACCAAGACCTGACCTTGCACATAAAATGTGTTACTTGGACCTTACCCTAGGTAGCAAAACATTAAAAGTATCTGCTCGAAACAGTGGAATAGTGAAGGGGGAGGGGGGAAGGGGAGGGGAGTTCAGAAACAGATATCTGATTGGAATAAATGCTGGGGACTCCAACTTTTACTAAATAATTAAATAAAATATTTATAAATTCTACTGATTTGTGAAAATTTACCAAAATTGATTTTTTTTATTGTTCCTTATGATCAATGTTGCATCATTGAATTATAACTGGGAGTTTTTAATGATAACTTACTAGTTTTAGTTACTAAAATTCTGTTTGACCAGTAGCCCATTTCATAAAACACTTTCAATTGTTGTAAGTGTCCAATTATTGTAACTATTGGTCTACAGCCAATCAGCATGGAACATTACAGCTGTTACCATGGTAGTTACAATAATTGGACACTTACAACAATTGCAAGTGTTTTACGAAATGGGATACAGAACTGTACTATCCCTTTCTTTAAAGACTCTTATTGTTTACTCTGTCCTGATCATGGTTCTAGAATTATTCAACTATTTAAGAGCATAACATCATTTATAGCATACTGTACATATAATTTTACTACTGTGTCTGTCTCCTTTGCCAATTCTCATAAAAAAATGTTACCGGTATGATTATGACACACCTGAATGACAAATAAAAATTAAACAATCTAGTGTTTTTTCAGAACAAATAGAATAACAATTGTACATGTATCTTTATCTTACCCATAATCATACATTGTACACCAACGACCATCAACATCTTCAAAACTTGTTTTGTCATGGATATTTTTTCATAACAACAAAAATGCTGGTATAATAAAACACATGCCAAAAATAAGTATCTATATGTACAGGTTGTTTTCTGGTCTGCAGAAAACATGAGCATGTAAATCTATTCTGATGTACTATCTACACCACGACACAACATTTCCTTTAGTATTTGGTATTTATTATACATTTCAAATGTTAAACAATCTAGTGGAAATAATGTCATGATCTTTAGGGCAATTCCAAATCAAAACGTCAATGGTGTTACCCGAAATTCGCCCCTTTGCCAAAAGGTTTGCTTTGTGGTATCACTGTGACATTTTTGCCACATTTGCTTGGAATTAATTGCCCTTACAGCAGGGCTCGACACTACCACTTGCCCGGGCCCGTAAAAATTGATGTTGGGCAAGTAAAATTTCATAAATGGTCTAGTTTACTTGCCCGATCGGGCAACCTAATTTTTTTGTTAACTCTGAGGTCAGAATGTAGTTCCTAGCTCACATAAAAATCTCATCTAGAAGTTTTAAAGCGGGCAAGTAAATTGTCTGTTTGGGCAAGTAAAATTGGAACATTTATGATTTGAATGAATTGGAGGCTCGCTTACACATGTATATACAGTATCTCTGAGCATCATATGGATGCTTTCCTATCTACTGGGCACTAAAAAATATGCCTGGGCTACCATAATCCCCATTTCCACCCTGACCAAGAAAAATAGCCCCCTGATGCACGCTAATTCTTTTCGGTCAGTAAGATTGACGCTGGTTTCGATTATTGAGTCCAAATTTGACCACTAGAATATTATATCATTATCATTCCCAGAATCAGGGTACAGCTATAATAACCTGGATTAATTGTTTGACTTTATCTGTTCACTCAAACGTGGACCATCTATGGACCATTTCAGATGTGGTCTAAATCCAAATTCCATGATGCACAACTGTTTGGGGTCAGCAAGAGTAATGCCAATTCCGCCATTCAATTCTGAACTTTGTACAAAACGGACCGCTATATCCTTCCTAGAATTGTACCTTTTCAGTCTTTTCACAAGTATGCTGTTAATCTAGACCATTTGAGGACCATTTTTGGAGCAGTCTTAACTTTTAGATACATGTATGCATAGGAGCCACTGTATATAAAATAGCTTCCAAACGCAAAACTGATTTTGGTCAGCAAAATTGATGGTTTTGTTCATCTGAAACTGTCCGGCTCATCATCCGTGGAATATAAGATGGACCTGGATGCATCTAATACTATATCACATCGAACATGACACCTACCGGTAGAAAAATTTGGCGGTAGAATAACTCAGTGGCTCAAACACCTTGGTTGTTGTGTGTCGTCCCAGGCCAGTGGGCATGAGGTCATTTCGAACCCTGCACAACACTATTTTATAGAACAGAACCCAGACAGACTTTGAACATTTTTGCAAGACTTTATACCTGTTAAATATATTTATCAAGTAATGTTTGCATACACACATATCCTGTCTGTCACTGACAAATAAAAAGTCATAGTTCTGGCCTTGGGAATGCCTTACCCAAAGAAATGGACACAAATTAACCCAATCAGGACCGGTCCCCTCAAAATGCTCAGACTATACAGGGTGGCCCCCAAAAAACGGAACGGAGCACTTCCCAAAATACAGTAACAAAATGATCATGTCCATCGGTTAGGGTGTGTTTTCCAATAAAAAACGATACCAAGAACAGTCATTTTGGTCGTGTAGTTTTTGTTTTAGGGCGCTGTGAGTGACACCATGTCAGGTTCCCATTTTTGTCAATTTTTACCAAGTCAGTGCCTGTTAAATCGCACTTACTGCCCGTCATACAACGAGCAATACGCGCGCCATTGTTAATGTGCATTCAGCCGTGTACAAAGAGAATGGGCATAGTTGCTCAATGCTATGACGAGCAGGAAGTGCGATTTATCGGGCACTGACGTGGTAAAAATTGACAAAAATGGGTTAAAGACACCCTATCCGATGGACATAATCATTTTGTTACTTTATTTCGGGAAGTGCCCCGTTCCTTTTGTTGGGGCCAGCCTGTATAGGGTCTATGGAGAATACATGTTATAGCAAATCAATCAGTCGTGAAAGGGTTAGCTCTCCCAATATTATGTTCAAATCATGCATGCACTAAATCCGTGGAACACGTGAGTGACATGACTCTGATCGGATGTGCAAAGTCTACATATATATAAATGGAAAGACCAGAATCTGAAAGGGACTGGTTAAAGGGGACCACCAGGCAAAGAACAACACATTATTATATTTTTTGGTACCGTTTTGTGATATCAAATAGATACCCAACATTTTGCAAAGGGTTGTGTAATTCATAAACAAAGCAATTAATTTCCACCACTTACGGAACCACTGCTATTTCCTGGTTCCATACGGGCCAACCATTTGCGAGTGCGCCAATGCTATTCACGCGTACGTTTGTAGACAATAGATTCCCGAGCGATTCGTTCGCTCTGCACACACATCGCAATTCACCGCACGCATCGCAGTCTTCGCATTCAGACCGCATGAACGCATGCTTTAGAATGGTGACTGCCGCTGCATTCCTAATTGGTATATTTTTTTTTTCTGGAAACATATTTTTGTGAACTTGATACTAAAGATGTTACCTTTCTTTAATAAGAATATTATTTTTGGGTGGTGGTACCCTTTAAAGGGATCTACTAGTAACATTGTCCAAATCCACAAAACTTAATTAGAGATCTAGAAAGTTCTCTCATAACTTGTTGTATCCGTATTACCAACAGAAGCTTGGAAGAGGTTTGGGTTTTTCAAACTTCCCTTTCGTTAAACAGATATTTACGGTAGAAGTGTTCAGATTTTTAACTATCCACTGGATAGTCATAACTGTGTACAAAGTGAGTCCAATGAGTTTATAGGGACTATCTCTTTGCATTTTTGCTCATTACTCTCTGCCATATTGATATCCATTGAAGATTAAATTTTCACACAATACTCAGAGGGCAAATCAAATCACAAAACAAACAAATGTTACCAACCATTGATCACTTTCTGCACATGCCAACAAATAATACTAGATCTCTTTAAGGGGTTAAAGGGGAAGTTCAGTTTTGGTATAGAGGGTGCTGCACAAAATATATATTTTTTGTGAGATAATGGTGGAGTTATAACTATTAGTTTGTAATGTTATTGTGCAGGTTTTGGTTACTAAAGCTCAGCCTTACCAAAACTGTACTAACCCTTTAATATTATTAGGGAACTTGAGGGGATCAGCTGGGTTGGGCTGGTCACTGTCTGTCTATCTCTTTCTCTCTCTTTCTCTCTCTCCCTCTCTCTCTTCCTGTGAGTGGAAACCCTGGGGACTTCCCCCAACTTGTCAAGTTCAATCAACCTACACCACCCCCTCCTGATTAGCCTCCGCACTTGTAAGGCTTCAACTATTCCCACTTTACAAGAATACTTCAGCCCATGCCCCCACCTAGCCCCATACAAAGCTTCAATTCCTAATTTGCAATAGTGCAAATAATGTACGTTACTCCTATGTAATGTTTATCAATGTATACACATTTTCTCAGTGTATGTTCTTAACCTAGAAAAAATAAACAGCATTTAGAGAAAAATAACGAACAACAAAAGACTGCTTAGACGTGACATTGTATGACTATGAATAAATGGGTGGTGGATCCTGTATTAACTCTAATGGTAATTTCAAAACATGTTAAAAATGCATAGATCTTGATTTTAATACACATACCAATGCATATGGGGCAGCAAAATTCCACAACAAAATTTCTTCTAGAAAATATAACTTATTTTCAAAATTTCACCTACATGTATCTATTCAATAGCCACATCAATGGAGTGATAATTTGTCTCATCACAAAAGAGGAAAATATGTTGTGTTTTTTTTGCAGGTACCCACCAGACATGCCAATATGAATTAAAGGGATAGTTGAGTTTTGGTATAGAGGGCGCTACACAACTTTTTTTTTTGTGAGATAATGAAAAACTGAGTGTCAAAATTGAAAGAGCATACAATTTTAATGACAGAATAAACTTTATTTGATCAAAATCGGTTCAGACTTCAGAAACGGCTGAAATATCCATAAACATAACCATTTGTAATAATTGTGGGACCCCACAATTATTCAATAATTTTGAACCAGCCGTTAAATTTGTTTTTTAAATGCTTCCTCTTTTTAAAAAATAACAAAAGAGGTTTTTAAATAGTTGTTGATTATCTCTCTATCTAATCAATATTTCAACAAAACATCACATGAACAATATTTTATTTAAAATGGTTGAAAGCAATAACTTTTTAGAGATCAATATTTCAACAAAACATCACATGAACAATATTTTATTTAAAATGGTTGAAACTAATAACTTTTTAGAGAGCGCCCTCTTGAGTTTTAACAACTCTTTTTGAATGATAACAGGCTTTTAACTTGCGGTAGTCGTTTATGATTTTTGTATTCCTTTCGAGCATGGTGGAGTTATAACTATTAGTTTGTAATGTAATGGTGCAGGTTTAGGTTACTAAAATTCAGTTTGACCAAAACTGTACTCTCTTTAAACCAAAACCCAACTATCCCTTTAAAACCTTTCATAATGTCTCTTCCATATAGATACCCGGTCTCAGTACTGAATGGATTTGCCCTGTAATTGAAAACTGGTCTCCTTTCAGACCTGACTTTTTGCACCTGCCCCGGGGAAAATCTTGATGAAAAGAAAATTAACCCTTTTCATACTAAATTTGTCAATTCCCCATAGAGTTACTACACGGTACACCAAGTTCTGGTAGAGAAACTGGTAAACCTCAGTATAATACACATGAATAGGTATGGAAGATAGGTGACAATTCAATAGGATTTACCAAGTTCAGAACCCGGCCGCACCTGTGTGTACAATTTTTTTTTACCAAGGTGACTTTGCAAGTTGTTGTCGTCGTAATAATGGAGTGCAGTTCTTATTATTATTATTATTATTATTATTGAATGAAATGTCTTCATACTTAGCATAATGATGCAATACTACCCATTGGCAATGGGAACTGGGTGCACCGTGCAGGTTTGCACTCAGGAACATTTTCAGAGAGTCAGATTCTAAAAGTGGGGAAATTTATTTATTTGTACAAAACAGAAAGTCAATATAAATACATGACAGCAGTGGTAACCAAGAAGGAACTTAAACTGCAGGTCGCTCATTCAAATCCCCTTTCAGTGTCAGACAATTGTAGCCAATTTCATCTAACAGTTCTACTACAAGAGAAGAATGCAACTCCTTATGTGTATAAAATCCCATATCGAAACAAGTCAAGCAGATCAAGCTGATATCAGTTGGACCACGTTTACAGTGAAAAAAAGGCCGGGCCGAGACGCGTCTCGGCCCGGCCTTTTTTTCACTGTAAACGCTCAAAAGGCCAAATGCGGCGCCAAAAGTGGCCGCGCATTTGGCCCCGCTCTGGAGGTAGTCTCGGCCGCAGCCGAGACGCGTCTCGGCCCCGCTTTTTCTCACTGTAAACGCACGCAGGGCCAAATGCGGTACCAAATTGGGAAAACAATTCATTGCAAATAACGCGCCTTTGTTCTGTGACCGCAGCGTGCCCCCAAAATAATGGTTTGTTTACATGCAGAGCGCCACTACGACAAGATATTGAAAGGGCTGGGCCACGAGGGCCGAGACCGCCACTGTAAACGCACCAAAATTGGGGGGCCGAGTACCGCAATTTAAGCAGGGCCGAGACGCGTCTCGGCCCGGCCCTGCACTGTAAACGGGGTCTTTGTTTCACAAATGTTGATTTTTTTTAGGGGCAAGTATATATATAAAGCTTTCTGTTCGGGCAAGTCAAATTTGAACACGATTGATTTAACTTGCCTAAACGGGCAAGTAGAACGAAAAGTTAGCGTGGAAGCTTGGATATACAACCACAATAGAGCTCAGTAAGCAACAGGGCCCATATTCATGAAAGCCCACTAGCTTTAGTTACTTGCTAAGTCTATTTTGGATGACATGGCTACGAATTATAAAGCACATGCTATTTTAGTTGCTTACTAGGGATAACTTAGTGGGTATCTAAGGCTTACTCAGCTGAACTTAGTTGGGGACTTGGAAAAACATTTGTTGCTCAATAAACTGCACATTTAAAATACACTTAGCAAGGAACTAAGCTAGCAGGGTTTCATGAATATATGGGTTCAGGAGCTTATCTAAATTGCCAGGTAGGGATTTTTTGTTATAATAACAATTTATTTTGGTTTTTGATATTTAGCATAAGCACTCTCAGAACAATTGTAGTTGAAATATATGGGCAGTAGGGGATAAAAATCTGATATCGATCATCAATTTTCTCAATAAAGGAAACAAGCGTTTTTTCCATGAAAATGTCACACATCATTCAGAAGAATTTTACAATAATATCAGTTGATATGATTGAAGCCTCAATATCAATTATATGATTGAAGCCTCAAATAACACTTTGGGAAGAATCTTAGTAAGTTAATGGAGCACTTTAACCAGGGCTGGACACTAGCACTTGCCCGCTTGCCCTGGGGCAAGTAAACATTCATGTTGGGCAAGTAAAATTTCATAAATTGTCTATTTTGCTTATAACGATACATATAATTATTATAATTATCAAATTATCATTATTATCATTAATGATGTTCAGAGAGGGTTATACCAACATACCAATAAATATCATTATCATTATCATTATTATCATTATTGATGTTCAGAGAGGGGTATACTTACATAATGACACCGTGATATTCATGAACATGCTGAAGATACTGCTCTCCGGGTACATCATACCAGCATCACTGTAACGACAAGGATATATAAAAGAAACAATAATGACTTTGATAATAACAAATTTAACAAGAACTGTTATAATATTAATGAAATAATAGGAGTAGGGAGTAGGGAGTAGGGAGTAGGGAGTAGGGAGGAGGGAGTAGGGAGGGGGAGGGGGAGGGGGAGGGGGAGGGGGAGGGGAAGGAGGAGGAGGAGGAGGAGGAGGAGGAGGAGGAGGAGGAGGAGGAGGAGGAGGAGGAGGAGGAGGAGGAGGAGGAGGAGGAGGAGGAGGAGGAGGAGGAGGAGGAGGAGGAGGAGGAGGAGGAGGAGGAGGAGGAGGAGGAGGAGGAGGAGGAGGAGGAGGAGGAGGAGGAGGAGGAGGAGGAGGAGGAGGAGGAGGAGGAGGAGGAGGAGGAGGAGGAGGAGGAGGAGGAGGAGGAGGAGGAGGGGAATGATGATTAAGATGATGAAAATGATGAAGATGATAACAACAAGAACAACAGCAACAACGATGATGACGATGATGATAATAAGCCACCATGCCTGGTCATGAACAAACGACAAGTGCATACATATTTATTACAAACACAGGAACAGACGGACAAGTGACTCGCTACTAGGACCAGACATACATGCACCAGATTCCATGAAACATGATAAAAATACATATCCAATTATAGCAACATAACTACCAAGCTTTGTCTTCAATATCAAGTTCATATCCCATTATAATCAATTCCGTGCTTCAAGCAAGTATGACATTCGTAATAGATACATCATGTACACAAAGAATTATCAGGAAGAAAAAAAATCCGGATAAAATTGAAACGAAAGTGAGAACTCGTGAGTAATTTGCCATTTTTTTCCTAATGGCTTTCATTATCTCAGCAACATGCATGTATGGATTAGTTTAACATTGAGATCAAATTGGGGTTATTAAAAATGAAAGTGAGAAATTGTGAGTAATTTGTCACTGTTCCTAAAAAGTAACCGGGCGGCCTGTTTCTGTCAAGTATCTCCCCTCCTCCACCCACCCTCTTCTCCGTAAGTCATCTAACAACTACCCTGAATATGTTTCATCCAATTACATCAATCAGGGTTAGACCACATGGTGTTACAAAACCTATATCCCATCCCCCCCAAATCGGGGAGAAAATTAAATATAGGTTTTCGGGAAATGTAGGTCTAAACTTAGATCATACAGAACTTGCTTAAATAAATTCAACAAAGGATTTCTTGAATCAACAAATTCTCTGAGTTGAAAGGTAACCCACTCATGCTGGGTCGATGGAGAATGCTCGCTATTTAGCAAAATACAAAAGACTGGATGTGTTAAAACCTTTCAGAACAATTCGGTTTCCAAATATAGCTATAAACATTATAACAAATTTTAAAATCCTGCAGAAATGTTATCAACAACATTCATTAAAACAATCATATTTAAACGGTAAACAAATGTATCATATCATGACGTGAAATCCTTGTTGCAGCTGTTGCAGCTCTTGGCGGGTATTGAGTTCCTCCGAATTTTGAGTAAATTTCATCAATTAGAATAGACTGGGTCGGATCTCTTGAATGACATTTGGAGGAACTCAGAGTCGGGTATGGTACAAATATGTTTCGGTATCAGTTTTTGCTATTAAATAAATGTACAACACTTTGCAAAGGGTTGTGCAATTCATAAACAATACAATTAATAATCAACACTCATGATTCTGTACGCGCAAATTGTCTGCGAGTGCGCCAACACTATACACGCATACGTATGGAGACAATAGAGACACGAAGACACGTACATCTTATACAATAGCTGTAGTCTTCGTATGCAGACCCATGAACAATTAGGTTTGTATGGTGATGAGTTTTCAAATTATTTCATTTTTATCGGGAAGCCAATTTTTTCTGAATTTGTAGGTGGAATGGACTACCAAAACAGTTACCTTTCATTTGTATGAATATTATTTTGGGGTGGTGGTTCCCTTTAATAGAAAATAGATTTTACACCCTTCTTACTCTCACCCACTGACATTCTACAGCCAACTCAATATATAAGTCCTTGGTCATATTAACTACAGATCTGCACAGTGTATCGCTGGATGCGATTTTGCTGATAACGATGAGTGAAAATTGTATTCATATTTGTAATACTATAGTTCTTGAAATAAGGTGCAAAATTAAATTAGGGAGACAAACCTTGAGTCCCATTATGAAGGGGGAAAAGAGGATACATGTGAAAATTAGCATCAGATTTTGTAGCTGTAGATTATAATTCTGCTGATTAAGCTGATAACAGTTGATACCTTGCAGAATTTAAATAGATTTCACAAATTTGTTATCCTATAGTTCTTGAAATAAGGTGCAAAATTAGGAAGACAAATTATTTAGGTGATAAGTTGATATCTTGCAGAATTTATATGAATTTCATATTTGCAATACTACAGTTCTTGAAATACAGTGCAAAATTAGGCATAAAAACCTTCAGTGGTCATGGAGGAAGAAAAGAAAAGGATAAGTGTGAAAATTAGCTTCAGATTTGTGATCGGTGGATTTGCCTGGTGCCACATTCTGCTGATTAAGCTGATAACAGTTGATATCTTGCAGAATTTAAATAGGTAGATTTCATATTTGTAATCCTATAGTTATGAAATAAGGTGCATAATTTAATTAGGGAGACAAACCTCGAGTCCCATCACGAAGGGGGAAAAAAGAGGGTAAGTGTGAAAATTAGCATAAGATTTGTAGTTGGTGAATTTGCCTGCCGTAAGTGGCAATTGATCTAAACACTTTTGCTGATTGTGCTGATAACAATACATTTATAGAACTTGAAAATTGCTTTCATATTTAATAATAATATACTCGATTTACTATATAGTGCCTAATATGATTGATAATCGTCTCTTACCTAATTCTTGGAGAATAGGGTACAAAGTGAGAAATCAAAACCTTGATAGGCAATGGAAAAGGCTAGTATTAACCCGTTCAGGGGGTGTATTCTGAAGTTAAAATTTATTTTATCTACGTCACTAAAATATATTTTTAGCAAATCGCTATTCCTTAAGTACAGTGTAATATTTTAGTGACGTAGATATGACGTAGATACAATAAATTTTAGCTTTAAATCGTTTTCAGAATACACCCCCAGGACTGGTCCCAAAAATATTCGGGCTTTGGTTATGGAGAATACATGTTGTAGCAAAATCAGTTCGTCCTGAACGAGTTAAGTGTACAAATCCAGCTTCATATTGGCAATTGCTCCTGATTCTTGGAAAAGAAGGGAAACAAAAACCTTGAATGGCATTTGAAAAAAGTGGGGTAACTGAGTGAGTAAATTAATTTCACATTTTTTGCATGTGTTTATATAGTTGTTACATATGGAATTATTACGAAATAAGGAAGACAGACCTTGAACTACTCTGTAGAAAATATGGGAAAAGTGCAACAAATTAATTTCAATTTCTGCGGCTGATTTTGAATGAATAAAAGGGAGAAGATTTAGTGGCCTTGACTGAACTAGAAACAAAATACGGTAAAATATGTGGAAAAGCGTGGACAAATTGTTTTTCCCCATACAGAAATATGTGTGTCGACTAGCTTGCCGCTAGCTGCGGCAAGCTTAATAGGTGATCTTTGCTGAAATTGTGAGCGTCAAACTGTGAACACAATGTAAAAACTCTGTGTGTGAGCACACTATGAGATTGATGTGATACACAGTGTGTGAAACTATTTTACACACTGTGAATGCAGGCGATTTCACACTGTGGTGACAGGGCGCTCACATAGCACATTCACAGTTTGATCACAATGGCCCGTATTCACAAAGGAGGTTTGTACAAACCCCGGTTCAAACCGCGGTTTACATCTATGGAATGCCAATTGTAAACTGATGGAGAGAGAATGTAAATTCCTTACTTGTTAACAATGTTGATATACAACTAACGAATGGGCTTCTTGTGATAGTCAAATCTATTACCGAGGTGGGCTCAAAATGATTATTACACCGAGGTAATAGATTGCCTATCACAATCAAGCACACTCGTTAGTTGTTTTATATCACTCATCAATATCAGTGATTGTGTTCAGCTTATAGCAAAATAAGTGAAAATCTCTTGTATATTTCATAAAATCGCTTGTAAATTTTGATATAAAAATCAATCGACATTAATGAAGCCAGTATGAGCCTCCAGAACCACGGTGCATCTAATACGCTTAAAGTCATTGTTATTTTGCACAAACAATCTCAAAGACGCAAAACTGAGTGCGCACCAACGCGCTGGCAGTTGCGCACATACGCGATGAATGCGTGCTAGCGCTCCCACGGATGTGCTTATTGGCTGTCTTGGCGTTCTTCTTCCTAGGTGAATAGTTTTTACCAACAAGGGCAATCACGTGACTAGAACGTGTGCGCCATAGAGTACTGCACAAATTTGATCGCGTGTGCATTTTGCTTAAACACATGATCTATGGAACGAGCGCGTAACGAACTTTTAGAGTTAATTTGTTTACTAACGCCCCGGTCACGTTATTTTGCGAGTTGTCCAAAACTATCGTTTGTCAAATTCAATGGGAAAACGATCTCATGAGGGATATAACAATTGTTAACAATTTTAGATTCCTTGTTGACCATACACTGCGAGACAAACGAATATCACTAACGATATTATTTCCGAAACAATGTTGATGGTACACATTCTCCTCCTTTGTGAATACGGGCCATTGTGTTCACAATGTGTTCACAGTGTGATGAGTGTTCACACTGTTTAAACGCTCCAATTCAACATAGTGTTTACACTGTGTTTACTCCATGTGCCCAATGTGTTCTTTCCGGTAGTGAAGTACGCCCAAAAGGAAGAGATACAGTACAAATGGGGAAGGGGTAGAGGGAAAGGGGTGGGGGGGGGGGTTGGAGCTAACGATTCAGTCTAGATCTGGAGAGATCTGGGCCGTGAGCAATGATCTGCTCCACCCCAATGATCTGGTGGTATGATCTTGTACCACCAGGGGGGTGTTTTACAAAGATTCTAAGTTGAACTTAACTCTACGTTGGACTTAAAAAGTATGGAAAGCCATTACATTCTTTTAAAAATTGTTGTAAAAGTCCTTTTTTCAAATGCATAAAATGTTGATTCAAACCATTAATATTTTCTATTATCAAGGAGATTTCATGTTCTTAATGCAACATTTATGAAAGTTCTAAAATTCTTTCTTTTTTGCTTTGAATATTTTGTATTCCAAGGCTAAAAATGACTTTCCATAATTGTTAAGTCCAACCAACTAAGGATCTTTGTGAAACACCCCCAGGTGGTACAAGATCATACCACTGGGGTGGTGCAGATCACTGCTCACAGCGCAGATCTCTCCAGATCTCTCGTTGGCGGCGCTATCTAGGAGGTGAATAAGTTCAACAAGGGTCTCTAGATCTAGACTACTTAAGGAGGGGTGGAGGAGGGAACTCTGCCAAAAGTTTTCTTGATGCGGAGGAAACGAATGGACAGGATTAACACATGGCCGGCATTATGCACCATGTCATGCGGAAACCGATGCCACACATCATCTTTATTGCACGGACAAAATGGTGATGATTATGAAGGGAAAAAAAATCCACAATTTGGACAGAATCTAGTCAAAAGCATCTTGACATTTTGATTATTCTAAAACCCCTTTTTAATTGAGGAAAATAGTCGCGGTAACGTCCGGACGTTGTCAGGAAGACATTCTACCGCGTTTGTATTAAAAAGGTCCAATCGGGGTAACGTCCTGACAACAGTGCGGTAAGATTCAACCTAGTCGGGCTAGGGTAATAGCGAGGTTGTCAGGATGTTAAGCTGATAAACATTGTATTAAAAAGCGCGCAGAACGTTATCCGGGTAGATGACGTCATGGCCGTAAAAAAGGTAAACATTGCAGCGATCGCGTTTTGGATCGGGAACATGTGGTACTCTTGTAAACAAGGTTGCCAATTTAAACTGCTGTAAGTTCACACACAAACACTATTCCACATACTCCTAATTTTAGACTTAAATTTGCCCAAATACTACAAGTTATAATACTATGAATATAAAAATTGGAAGATGTGAATTGCACGGAACAGTAGCATTATGGCTACCCACCGCAAATCCATGATTACTGTTGAAGTTTGAAGTCGGATTGAAGAATAATAGATTCGTACCGTACGTGTAAGGAATATAAACCGGTATAGTATTATTACATGCGCTATAATTATGCAGCGAAAAAAAAACTAGCGTGACTATAGTAGACTGACAATTGCGCTCCCGATTGCATGTTGTATACCCGATATGAATTGACCGTCAAAATTTCCCGCGCTAACGTATACCAGCGCGCGCCGATTAGCACATGTCACGCCAGCTGGTCGCATGAGAGAGGTGCAGTTGCTATAGTAACCTACCCGTGTGACTCGGAGAAACACTTTTGATTAAAAACGCTGCACAACCTCTCGCTGCGTGTTTTACGACCTGACCTCCTACTGTTTTTATCGAAATCTCACTCGGGTAACAGCGAGCTAGAAAACACGTTCTCCAATTAAAAAGGGGTTTAAAGTAAAAACTTCACAAATTTGGACGAAGGTTTGCGTTTTTCACTAAAGCATTTTGACATCTCACCACATCATTGTAATAACCATTTGAACAAGAATGTGATGATTTTGGGGGGGGGGGGGGTTGATTAATCTTTGAACTTGGACTAAATCTAGACAACTTTAATAGGCATTCTGACGTTTCAATTATTTTACATTACGCACTTTGTCACATGGAAACCAATACCACATCATCTTTAATAGCACAAACAAACAGATGATGATTCCGAGGAAAAACTCATTCCGATTTGGACTGAGATTTTTTGTTTTTAACAAAGGCATTTTGACATCTCACCATGTCATCATAATCGTCGTCATCGTAATAACGAACAAAGTAAGAAAGAAATTATACTAGGACAAAAGGTTCAGAAAGCTTTTTCAAATTTGGAGTGACACTCTTCCACAAAGAGATTCTGACATTTCAATTGTCATTTCAATTGTTATCATAACGCAAAATGACTGCGTCACAAGTAAACTAATGTGTCATCATCTTAAAAAATATTCTAAGAAAAAAAAGTTAGTACACTTTTTGAAAGTTGGACTGACTCACATACATCTAGTCATTTTGACATTTCAAATTTATGTTTGTAAACAAGTTAACTGATGCTTTAAGCATCATTTTGAAACATTTCTACGAAAGAAAGTTAGCGCGCTCTTTCAAACTTGGAGTGACTCTTGCACTAGGGCTTTCCTGACATTTTGATTTTGTTTTGTTTGATTTTGTTTGATTTTGTTATCGCAACCATGCACCCAGTAACCACAAGATGACAATTCTTCCCATTCCATAAACCACACAGATACAACTTACAATCACGTTTGTGACGTTTTAAAGTTCTTAGTGATGACGGATTTAAATGATGCAAGAAAAACCAATCGCTCCCCGAGATAGAAAATTTGCGAAATTCAATTATCCGTTTGACATTTTTGATGAGAGTGTCCGTCAACGCTGTCCGGTGATATGTGACTAAACCTTTAGGCAACGGTAACGAGCATCCTCCATTCTTATATTCTTATAATATGGTCAAGCTTTCACAGAAGTATATATATCTCATTCTTCCTCTATCTCTTATAAAATATTTGTCAAGGTTATAAATTAGGCAGCTTCTTGAGACTAAAGACAAGTAGCAGGGAAATGGGTTTGGTTGGAGGTCATTAATCCAATTCAAACCAGCGGGTGTTTTTGTAGAAAATCTGTAAAAAAACTCAAAACCTGACCCCAATGCGGGTCAATTTCATGGTTATTTGGAGCTATTTTTCTTGCCGAATCCACCTCAATGTTAATCCTCTAAAATTAGGTCTATCAGCTTTGAGAACAACAAAGAGTTTTCATCATCTTGGACCAATTATCCTTTCCCTTGTGAACTCGTTCTGCTTACTTTCATATTCTTGGATTATAAACAAATGAGCCTGGCTCTTTCTCCTTAAACTTCTGAAACTTGGGTCATCAAAATTCACAAAGGTACTTTGAAAACAAAAATTTATTTGGCAGTAACCCTTTGAACCAACTTCTTATTTTTTGCCAGAACCGATGTTACGATGTACATGATCACCAATTTATCCATTCACCGACTGTTTAATTATCACAACTGTCATCAAATTTTACATCATCAACTTAAATTTATCATTGAGGTATCATTGAGGAAATACATGAATGAAAAAATCGTTATCATGTTTTGTTCATATACCTAATAAATAATTTCACTTTTGTAAGTATTATTTTTATGCTATGTCATTATAGATTGTAAAAAAGTGTTTGCTATGATTTATACTCCTTGTGTTCTATGAACCTTGAGTAAGTAAGACTACTTGAACTTATATAATTCACATCAATGATTTATGATACTTATACTAGAAACCAATTATACTGTATTAATCCACATTAATGATACTTAACTAGACACCAAATATACTGTATTAATTCACATCAATGATTTATGATACTTAACTAGACACCAAATATACTGTATTAATTCACATCAATGATTTATGATACTTAACTAGAAACCAATTATACTGTATTAATTCACATCAAATATTTATGATACTTAACTAGAAACCAATTATACTGTATTAATTCACATCAATGATTTATGATACTTAACTAGAAACCAATTATACTGTATTAATCCGCATCAATGATTTAGGATACTTATACTAGAAACCAATTTTAACACACTTGTACATTTGTAATAATTATGTAATTTGTTATAAAGCCATACTACTGTATATTGTGATTCTCTGGTTTGTGTATACATACATTTACTACCCAGCACATACTGTATATCCTTTTGCACAGGATATGACCCGGGCCTTTTCTTTTCTTTAATTTTGTTTTCATTTGTTTAACATTTATTTATTCAATGAAGTGATTATAACAAATATGTTTTCAAACTGATCTTGTTATAATGTGCATTCACTATAGACCCCAGTCCAATTATTCCCAAGTCAAGTCCTACAGGGGTTAAAGGGATAGTTGAGTTCTGGTAGAGAGAGTCCAGTTTTAGTCAAACTGAATTTTAGTATCCAAAACCTGCACCATTACATTACAAACTAATAGTTATAACTCCACCATGCTCAAAAGGAATAAACAAACTACAAGCGACTAAGTAAAAAGCCTGTTATCATTCAAAAAGAGCTGTTTAAACTAAAGAGGGCGCTTTCAAAAAACGCATTTGTTTAAACCATTTTAAATAAAATATTGTGCATGTGATGTTTTGTTGAAATAGTGATTGGATAGAGAGATAATCAACAGCTATCTCAAAACCTCTTTGAACATTTTTGAAAAGAGGAAGCATTTTAAAACAAATTTTAATGGCTGGCTCAAAATTATCGAATACTTGTGGGGCCCCACATTTATTACAAATGGTTATGTTTATGGATATTTCAGCCGTTTCTGAACCGATTTTGATCAAATAATGTTTATTCTGCCATTAAAAGTGTATGCTCTTTCAAAGTTGACACTCAGTTTTTCATTATCTCACAACAAAATTATTTTGTGTAGCGCCCTCTCTACCAAAACTCAACTATCCCTTTAACATTATAAAGAGGGCTACATTTACTTCAAAATTGGGTGCTGTCACACATGGTAATGGTTGGGGTGTTCGCCAGTAAACCTACAATCCTAATTTGTTTTGTTTATTTGTTCTAAATATATGGTATATAAAGTAAATCAATTATACAAACATTTAAACCCCTTTATTAAAATAGATCTTGCTTTAAAATGAATTCTTCATTGACCCAAGCCCAATTCTAAAGGGGTTAAAATTGAGAGGGCTACATTTTCTTCAAAATGAGTGCTGCCATTCACACATGGTTATGTTTGGGGGTGATGCCAGTAAACCTACAATCCTATTTTTATTTGTTTTTATTGTTCTAAATATATGGTATATAAAGTAAATCAATATAAACATTTAAACCCCTTTTAAGACAAATAGATCTTTGCTTTAAAATGAATTCTTCATTGATCAAAGCCCAATTATAAAGTGGTTAAAATTATTCAGAGAGCTACATGTACATTTTCTTCAAAATGGGTGCCGTCATTCACGCATGGTAATGGTTGGGGTGTTGCAAGTAAGCCTACATTCCCATTTTTTAATTGTTTTTATTTATATTCTAAATATATAAAGTAAATCAATACAAACATTTAAAAACCCTTTATTAAGACAAATAGATCTTGCTATGAAATAAATTCTTTATTAACGCAAGCCAAATTCAAAAGGGGTTAAAATTGAGACGGCTACATTTTGTTCAAAATAAAATTGGGGGCTGTCATTCACACATGGTAATGGTTGGGGGTGTTCGCCAGTAAACCTACAATCCTATTTTGTTTTGTTTATTTGTTCTAAATATATGGTATATAAAGTAAATCAATTATACAAACATTTAAACCCCTTTATTCAAATAGATCTTGCTTTAAAATGAATTCTTCATTGACACGAGCACAATTCTAAAGGGGTTAAAATTGAGAGGGCTAAACTCTCTTCAAAATTGGTGCAGTCATTCACACATGGTAATGTTTGGGGTGTTGCCAAAAAACCTACAATCCTATTTTTGTTTTTATTTTTGTTCTAAATATATGGTTTATAAAGTAAATATTAATAACAACATTTAACTGGTCCAGACAAAAATTGTCCTTCATATAATATGCATTCTCGATAGACCCCAGCCCAATTATTTTCTAAGTCAAGTCCTAAATGGGTTAAAATTGAGACTGGCACTACATTTTTTTCAAAATCAAAATGGGGGCCGTCATCCACACATGGTAATGGTTGGGGGTGATGCCAGAAAACCTACAATCCCATATTCTCTGACATTGCTCCCCTAAATCCCGTCCCTTCCCTAGAGACCCGCTAGCTTTCATCCATGCTCCTTATTCATCTTCCGTCCATCTCAACTGGAAACAATTGAAGACTTTATGTGCAAAAATGGATACAACCATTTGTTGACATTTTAAAAAGATAAACCTACATCATACAATTAAAAAAAAAAAACATCTTTTAACACTTTGAGTACCAGGGATTTTACAGCTATATGACATTTGTGTGCATTGTGCGGTGCAAAAATTTGAGTCTGGCACTCAAGGAGTTAAAAGATACTTCTTGATTTGGTACCCAAGATGTAGTGTGTTGAAAATGTCACAAAACCTGTCACATATTTTCTTATGATTTTTTTTTCTTTTTCAGCAGATTTCATCACAATTGTCACAAACAGTTGACAAAAATGTCTGTATCAGTTTTTGCACAGATAACCTTCAAATTAGTCCTCTCCTATCACGGAATGTCATCAATTTGTCTATCTTTGCGATCATGAAGGCCACCGATTCAAACTTCCTCCCCCGAAACCTACTTAATCTGAACCCTGCCGAAACATGAAGTCACTTCCTACATGTAGCTCTTCAATTTGGAAATGAACTTGAATTTCGTCGTCAAATCTTTTCTCAGTTTGTTTAGCTTTGGAGGAAAATGGGTCAAACAACCTTTTGTTCCTCTTACCTAATGTAATAAATAAGATAAATATCATACATACTGACAACTGAATCAAGGATTAAGCGCGATACTCGTTGGCCTGAACACACGAAAGTCTCACATCTTTTCTCAGTTTGGTTATAAAGCTCTGTAGGAAAAGAGGTTAAACAACCTTTTGTTCCAAATATTTTTCACGCAAACATATGATGAAGATATAACATCTTGACAATTATGAGGACATTATAGTCTAATTTTATCAACTGAATGAAGGATTAAGCGTGAGACTCGTTGGCCTGAACACACGAAAGTCACTTTATATCTTTAGGTTTTGTATCCCCATCACATCTTTTCTCAGTTTGGTTTATAGCTCTGTGGGAAAAGAGGTTAAGCAACCTTTTGTTCCTCATACCTAATGTAATAAATAAGATAAATATCATACATATTGACAATTATGAGGACATTATAGTCTAATTTTATCAACGGAATCAAGGATAAAGCTCAATATACTACATTAGTTGGCCCGAACACACGAAAGTCACTTTATAACTATATTTATATATTATAACCATATTTTCTCAGTTTGGTTATAAAGCTCTGTAGAAAAAGAGGTTAAACAACCTTTTGTTCCAAATATTTTTCTCGCAAACATGTGATGAAGATATAACATCTTGACTATGAGGACATTATAGTCTAATTTTATCAACTTATGGAGGATTTAGCAAGAGAAATGATGGCCTGAACACACAAAAGTCACTTCATAACTTTAGGTTTTGTATCCATGTCACATCTTTTCTCAGTTTGGTTAGCTCTGTAGGAAATGAGGGTAAGCAACCTTTTGTTCCAAATATTTTTTATGCAAACATGTGATAAAGATCTAAAATCTTGACAATTTTGAGGACCTATAGTTTTATAAATCTCCTCGACTTATCCAGGATTAAGCGCAAGACATGTGGGCATGAACACATGAAAAGTTTTGTATCCCTATAGATACAAATCAAATGTTGCAAACTACTTGTATATTATCTAAAGTGACAAAGAAACAGACGTCTTATTGAAAGGTAATTCAATTTTGTTCTTGAGGAAATGTTTTTCCTTTTGGAGAAATAGAACCCTTTTGAGAATTTGAAAGGGATCACAGTAAGTTACTTCATAACTTTATGTTTTACATCCCATGATAAAACATCAATGTCATGAACTATATATATCATAAATTATCATCAATGACACAATTTTAATGAGAGACAATACTTTGTAGTGATTCACAAGTTTTTCTGTAAGAAATTTAAATTCATGATTTTGTTTGAAGGCAGTTCTACGCACACAGATTATAATAAAAACATTTGAAAGTACTTCTTTTCAAAATGAGTTTGTACGTTACGAATGTTTAACAAATCAGAAACAAATTGACATTTGAAATTACTTCTTTTCAAAATGAGTTTGCACGTTACGAATGTTTAACAAATCAGAGACAAATTGACTTTGGTACAGTACACATTTTCACAGACCTTAATCCAAGATGAATTTTAAACAGGTTCCAGGGTTTCTAAAGTTTTGAATCATTACAAACTCGGTATAATAAACAGTTCATGATTAACATGAATAGTCTACAACTGTCATATATGATCCATAAGACAGACAATTAAATATTTTATCTATAATGATACAATCTTTAAGCGACCACAATACATATATTCGTTGTTATTCTATCTAATCCCAAATATAATATATCTCAACGAAACTTGCAGCATATCCCTAAAGTTAAATTCTATATAGAAAATTAATGATTAATTAATTATACAAATCCCTTTGTTTCTTGAGATGAAAGATATTTATAATAATCTTAAAATAACTAGTTCAAGACGATTTTAATTTTGTATTGTCAATGTCATAGACCGGCCAAAGCTCAAGTATTTTAGGGACCATATTCTTCAATGCGATATTACAAAATCGTGACTCCTGATCATGCTGAATGGGAAACTTAAGACAAATATGAAGTAACTTTGCCGCACAGTTGACAATTTGAGCGCCAAAATCTGTATTGAAAATATGACATTGTGTTGCTAATCTAAGGATTTTCCTAAAATATAGTGATCTATGCAATAATAAAAATCATTAACAAATAATGAAAGCAGGTAGAGTAACGAAATAGGGCTAACAAAATAGAGAAATTAATGCTCTTTCAAGTAGTTATCTTCTTGCTGAAGTGGAGGACTACGTGACTAAACCACAAATTCGTGGGCCATCGTCCTCGATGGGTTAAGAAGTTGCGATGAACAGACGATAATGGTCATCAAGTCTTGCCAAGAATAATGCAGACTACATTCCCAAGACACACACGGTGGTGGTATTTTGTTTTTAGGGATACGGATGTAATTTTTCATGACAAGGATGTGATTTTTAGGGCAACATGCAAGGATAGCGGGCGAACCCCTTCCTTAGCTACAGGCCCTTGGATGAATTAAAGTGATCCATTAAAGTAACATTGTCCAAATCCTCAAAACTTACTTGGAACTCTAGTGGTTCTCTTATACCTTGTCATATTCATATTAACAATAAAAGCACGGAATGGGTTTCGGTTTTTCAAATTTCCATCTCGTTCAAAAGATATTTACGATTGAAGTGTTCAGATGTTAAACTGTCTACGGGATAATTTAAGCCATGTACAAAGTAATTGCAATGAGTTAGTGAATATCACTTTGCATTTTTGCTCATTTCTCGGCCAAAAACATCCAATTAACGTGAAATGTTCATACATTACTTTGTGGACATATCAGATCACACCAATACACATTTTATCAATCACTCATTACTTTTTTGCACTTGTCAACAAAGTTACTAGATCCTTTCAAGACCATTTATTCAACTCTTTCAAGACATCTATTCTCCAGCCCCAGCCCGCAAGACCACCTTCATCATAAAGACGACTGATCTTGTGTAAAAGCCAAACAATTCCTTTTAAAACTGATACGATTTGTCTTAATGTAAATCAACCTGTGAACAAAGACCACCATTTTCCTCTTCCCTCGGCCGTTCCTTGTACACAGGTTTGACTATAGTAACGTTACATGGACATAATGACGTTAACCCGTTCACTACGAGATTCTGAAATCTCCATAGACTTTGTGCACAACCCACCCGGTTCCCGTAGTCAAGGGGTTAACCCGTTTCCTTTGAGATTCTGACATTCCCATAGATTTGTACATAGCCAACCAGATTCCAACAGGCAAGGGGTGTTTCACAAAGTTTTTAAGTTGGACTTAATAACAGTTATGGAAAGCCATTTGTAGCCTTCAAATAAAATACATTCAAAAGCAAAAATGCAAGTATGTTTATTAGACTTTCATACATTTTATATGAAGAACATGAAATTTCCTTGATAATAGAACATATTCATGATTTGAAACAACATTTTATGCCTTTTAAAGGACTTTTACACAAACAAAAAATCAAAGAAACCAATGGCTTTCCATACTTTTTAAGTCCAACTTAGAGTTAAGTTCAACTTAGAATCTATGTAAAACACCCCCCCCCCCCCCCCCTGAATGGGTTAAATCATGTCACACACAAGAACAGCTAGTGGACAACCCACCGAACAAAAACAGTCTGATCGCAATCTGCAAATGAATCAGAGTTAACTTCTGCGGCTCGCCTCGCGGCTGTTACTCTTGGTGTAACAGGCTACAAACCGACGAGTGACGGGAATGACGGGCGTAATTTGAGCATTTTCTCTGATTCACGGGGGTCAATAAAGTGTGTGCGTATTCCCCGAGCATGTTACACGTCTACGTGGATGAAACGTCATTAAAACCTGTTTAGGGCCGGCCGGCCGGTCAGCCCCCAAAACACTTGTTGCCTAGATCTATAACAAATGCATTATATAGCGAAATCCAACAGGTTAATGAAATTTGGCACAACCTCTTTGATTACTTTTTTAAAATCTAGTCTTTACAATGTTATCTCACTTTTACATTGATCTTCAAATTCAGGAAAACCAGAGAAATAGTACTTTTATTTCTTACAAGACAATTCTCTCGCGACTTTTGAATTTTGACTTACAAAAGAGGAAAATACCTTTAAAAGAGAAATTTTAAAAATCTTCTCTAAAAACGCGACAATAATGTATTGTTTGAAAAATGCATACAGGATTATGTTGGTTTAAGGAGCCTTACCATATCTTTGGATCTCATCGCTAAAACTAAAAGGTCATTTCCACTTAATTTTGTCTGTATTATCCTTTAAATTTCTCTGAATCTTATAAATCTATATAGCATATTTCATTGTAATCTTATTTTGAAAGGGATTTGTATCATAGGGAAATTCATCTGATGATGTCATCTATGCATCGTGCTCACATTTGAAATCAGATTTTCAAGAGGAAATTGAGTTGATGTTGTCACCGCTTTGTCATATATGACTCAAACTTATATTGCAGTCATTGAAAAGCAGTATAACACAGCATTTTATTACTATTTGGAGGCAATATCTGATACTTTGGTATTGCTCAGTCGTCAAAGAGTTAAAGTGACTACGTCATGTCAGAGGCTTGCCCTTAAATACGCACAATTCTGCTTGGATCTGAAGACATATGGGACTACTCTATACACAAAACGCCCTCTGGAATTGGTGACCCAATGACTTTAACCCCTTGCCTACAGGAACCTGGTGGGCTATGTTCAAAGTCTATGGGGTATTCAGTATCTCGAAGGGAACGGGTTAACAAAAAAAAAATTTCCACATGGGACCCCCTCTCCCTTTAACCCGTTCAGGACGGGCTGATTTTGCTACAATATGTATTCTCCATAGACCAAAGCCAGAGTATTTTCGGGACCAGTCCCTGAACGGGTTAACCTTGCCCATTGACACTTCCTTTAAACCCTGAGAGAAAAGCCACTTGAAGATAGAGGGCGACCCTGTGGCTTTAAAAACATGTTCACTGGGGACCCCCTTCCTTTAACCTTGTTCAATGACACTTCTTTTACACCCTGAAAGCATCGCCACTTGTAGAGGGCGACCCTGTGGCTTTAAAAACACATTCGCTGGGGACCCCCTTGCTTTAAGTTTAACCTTGCCCAATGATCATGACACTTCCTGACTAGTAAAGAAGAATTGGCATTTGAAGAATGGTCGACCAAGTGGCTTTAACAACATTTCCACTGGGGACACCGCCTTACTTTTAACCTTGCCTAATTACTCAGAAAGAATGGGCACTTGAAGCGATTAACCTAGCTAGCTAATTAAACCTCTCCAAGGGTGCATTGTTCAATTTGTTCAACTAATTTGCGGAATAATTGGAACCTGCAGCAATGCCAAAATGAGTGCGAAATCTCTGGAGAGAATATTACATGTAGGTAGGCTTTCGAATGATATGCTTTTATGGAGAAAAATTAAGAAAGAGACTGCTTATTTTGCAGAAGGAGGGGTAGTTTAAAGTTTGAAGTGATTACCCTAGCTCACTAATTAAAGACCTTTATAGGGGAGAGGGGGGGAGAGGGAGGGGGGTGGAGGGAGGGGGGTTAAAAGTTAGAGGTGATTACTCTAGCTCACTAATTAAATACCTGTATAGGGGACAGAGGGGGGAGATGAGAGGGAGGGGGTGGGGGGTTAAAGGGGGGGGGGGGTAAAAGGTTGAGTTGATTACCCTAGCTCGCTAATTAAAGTCCTTCATGGTGGACAGAGGGGGGCAGAGGCAGATGGAGGGAGGGGGGTTAAAAGTTAGAGGTGATTACTCTAGCTCACTAATTAAAGACCTGTATAGGGGACAGAGGGGGGAGATGAGAGGGAGGGGGGGGGGGGGTTAAAGGGGGGGGGGGGTAAAAGGTTGAGGTGATTACTAGGCCTAGTGATTACCCTAGCTCGCTAATTAAAGTCCTTCATGGTGGACAGAGGGGGGCAGGGGGGGCAGAGGGAGGGAGGGGGGTTAAAAGTTAGAGGTGATTACTCTAGCTCACTAATTAAAGACCTGTATAGGGGACAGAGGGGGGAGATGAGAGGGAGGGAGGGGGGTTAAAAGGGGGGGGGGGTTAAAAGGGGGGGGGTTAAAAGGTTGAGGTGATTACCCTAGCTCGCTAATGAAAGTCCTTCATGGGTGTATTGTTTTGCTTCCACTTCCTCCGATGAGATCAATCGACCCAAGCCGCTGACAGAAAATCTACCTCCCGCCTAATAGGTTCCATCCTCGTCTAAACTACCATAAACATGACACAGAATTTTAATCCTACAAGAAACTAGTCCAGGCCTTATTCGGCTCGCAACTGAATCGATAGCAAAAAATGGAGAAAAAAACATTGATTGTGAATCTTTGAGACCATTAGAAATGTCATGAACTAAAATAATTCAATTTTGAGTTACACTAATCCCTCCTGCCAATTTAACATAACTGTGATTAAAACTGCTGAGAAACAATGAAAATAATAATAAATATGAAATATTTCTTTAAAATATCTTGAAAACTATATCTCGATACAAAATAAGACAGAAAACTAACAAATTTTGTTTTTGCATATATGAACTCAACATATTCTGACTTGATTGGTGATTGCAAAAATACGAAATCAAAATTTATATGAAACCTTAAACCCTAAGAAATGTCATGAACTGTAAATACATGCAATGCATGTCCACATCTTGGTCATATTTCTAATGGAAAGCTTCCTGTGGAGGGATATGGTACTGTTTGTTTTGAATCCTGACATTCAAATTGAAATAAGTGCTTATCATCCAATACAGGAATTAATTTTGTATTTTATGGATATCAAAACATATTTAACAGAATACCCTTTGGTAATTTTAGGGGCTACCTACTGAATTTAGGGGTCTATTTTGAAAATTAGGGTGCAAAATCACCCTCAACCCCCGTATATTTCCTACCCTGCTTTCATCTCAATGAACGGTTGATAGAATGAGGATATTTGTGATATGATCTGTCCACTCAATAATGTGTGAACATTTCACTTTAAATGGATGTTATATTGCCGAGAAATTATCAAAAATGTATAGTAGTGATATCTGCAAACTCTTCGCACTGACATTGTACACAGTTATAAATTTCCAATGGATAATTAAAATTACGAATATTTAAATCATGAAATCATTATAATGGAAGAGAAAATTGGAAAACCGAATCCTGTTCCATGCTTCTATTGGTAATACGAATACAACAAGGTATGAAAGAACCATTTAGAGTTCTTAACAAGTTTTGTGGATACGGACAATGTTACTAGATCTCTTTAACTGGAAAACAATATTAAATTTACTAAACTTTATAATAGTTTATGCATACTCATCCCCAGCTTTTGAAATATAATTTCAATGTTTCATTCTTCATATCTCACATTTTCCATCTATTCTCATAAAGTACTCTAGCCAGGTATAAATGTACATACTGGATTCACAACATATCAATACATTTCCAGGGTATTATTCTTATTACACGTTTCATTACAATAACTCAATCTTTTGCTGGTCATAATTAATCACTCTTAATATCTATCACTGTAAGTACAAACAAAATGCATATGTAGTTTTATTTATATTTGGAATCCTAATCACATGTTTACTGTATTAACTCATATTCTTGATTTTTCTGCTGGTTAGCTTTATACAAAGTTCATCCAATCAATCTACAACATCAATTCCATACATATCTACACAAATACCAGCAACATTTTCCTCTCCATTATGAAGCATTATGGCAATGGCATATAGCTATTAGAACAGGGTGAGGTTTAAGGAACAACCCCCCCCCCCCCCCCCCCCCCCAACACCACTCATTTATGGCAATGGCATATAAAGGAAGAGGGTGAGGTTTTTTATTTCACTGGCCCAACCTGGCCACTGACAAAACGTTAAGTGTGGAGCCCTGTAGTAACTGTCGTTTTTGCCCTGACAAATATCCTGCTGGGACCGAAAGCTAGGCTCCAAACAACTCTCTATATCACCCTAACCGGGCCTAACCCTATGTCACTGATACATGATGAATTTGTGGGTTAATTATTCCAAACACTGCACATATCCCCTCAAAGGACAGTGAAGGAAGGGTTCGTAGAAATCGGATTAAGCTCCGTCAAGGAAACACCCTTCTCCTCTTTATTGTCTATTTTTAGGAAGAAGAAAACCCTCTTAACCTCTTTAAAGGTCACTTTCATCATTTTTTATTAAACCAGTTCACAAAGTGCTAGATCTTGCAATCGCAATGGAGTTTAGAACAGGGCCCCCCCCCCCCCCCCGCTAGGTTCCCGTATTCGATGAGTTAACCAGTCCTGTTCCCTACTACTAGATTTTGCAATCCTCATTGAGTTAATACAGGGTGAACCTGGCTCCCATCACTTTCAATTTTGAACCAGTTCACAAAGTGCTAGATTTTGCAATCCCAATGGAGTTTAGAACAGGGCCCCCGCTAGGTTCCCGTATTCGATGAGTTAACCTGTTCCCTACTAGAATTTGCAATCCTCATCCGAGTTAAAACCCCTTGACCACGGGAACCGAGTGGGTTGTGTACAAAGTCTATGGAGATTTCATAAACTCGTAGGGAACAGGTTAATACAGGGTGATTAACTCTTTAAAACTGTTGACCATGCAGTTCCCTACTAGGAACTTGTATTGGTGGGTCCTGTATTAACTCTACGGTGATTGCAAAATCTAGTAGGGAACAGGTTAACCCGTTGCTTACGGGAACCGGGTGGACTACAACCTAGTACAAAGTCTATGGGACATTCAGAATCTCGAAGGGAACAGGTTTAATACAAGGTTAGTACAGGGCCTAACAGGTTCCCTGTATTCGATGGGTTAAATGTTAACCAGTTCCCTAGGAACTTATATTGGTGGGTCCTGGTATTAACTCTAAGGGATTGCAAAATCTAGTAGGGAAGGGATTAATCACTAGTGACTTGGCACTAATTAGCTAAATTGATCTCTTTTTGTTGGTGTTCAAATTAATCACATTAAAAAGAGGAAGACCCTGTAGTAGTTTGTATATATATATTGAGCACGGACTTACCTGACATACGGGAGAACCTTCATTATATGACCGTTCAGTACGCCAACAACATATCTGTAGCAATTGAAAAGGAAGAACAAGGGACAACTGATTTTAAATACTTGTCTATTACTTTATTTTTAATATAACAATATTGCAAGTACAATACTAATTATTATTATTAATCTAACATTCTAATTACAATGTTATAATACATTCATCATATGACCATTCAGTACTCCAACAACATATCTGTACATAGCAATTAAAAGGAAAAAAAAAAAACTGATTTAAAACAATATTTTTTGTATTACATCATTTTTAATATAACAATATTGCAATTTCAATTTTGTTTATTGTAATTATAGTAAATGTTATTACATTATAATGACAATGCTGTAATTTCATAAAAAACAATCAATGCTAGTAATTATATAATCTGTCATAAAAAAATAAAATTTACAGCCTTTATGCTCATAAACCTCCCGTAAAATTGTGTTTCCTGTTTTTCCAACTCTGAAGGTTTGCGCAAACAATGGCATTAAAGGGATAGTTGAGTTCTGGTAAGGAGAGTACAGTTTTAGTGAAACTGAATTTTAGTAACCAAAACCTGCATCATTACATTACAAACTAATAGTTATAACTAGAAAGGAACACAAAATTACAAATGACGTAGTAAAGATCATGTTATCATTCAAAAAGAGCCGTTAAAACGTAAGAGGGCGCTCTCTAAACACTCATCGGTTTCAACCATTTTGAATAAAATATTGTGCATGTGATGCTTTGTTGAAATAGTGATTAGATAGAGAAATAACCAACAACTATTTAAATACCTATTTTGTAACTTTTTTGAAAAGAGGAAGCATTTTTTTGAATTTTTAACGGCTGGTTCAAAATTCTCTAATAAACCCGGGGCCCGGGTTTATTACAAATTGTTATATTTATGGATATTTCAGCCGTTTCTGAACCGATTTTGATCAAACAAAGATGATTTTATTGTTTAAATATTATGCTCTTTCAAATTTTACACTCAGTTTTTCATTACCTCACAAACCAATTAAGTAGTCTAGCGCCCTCTCTACCAAAACTCAACTTTCCCTTTAAGGTTATTGCTAATAATGCAATTAGCAAATAGTGTAGTTATGTTATTGTTCATCTCGATTTTAGAAATAAGGAAGTAAAACCAGAGTAATCTCATAATTGCAGTTTTTTGCACCATCATAAAATTGCATGACCTATGGACATTGTGAAGTTTTAAATAAGAATTAATGTGCATATATTAGGTAATTATCTTAAAGGGATCTAGTAACTTTGCCACATTTGTATAAAAAGTGATGAATGGTTTATAAAACGTGTATCACACTCGAGCGATGTGAGAACAATTCAAGATAAATGGATGTTAGTTATATGGCTGAGTAATGAGCAAAATTGCAAAGCGATATTCGCAAAATCATTGAACTGACTTTGTACACAGATACAACTTTCCAATGGATAATTACAAATCTTAACTTTCCAGTGGATAATTAAAAATCTGAACACTTCAATCTTTTAAAATCTTTTTAAATATCGTTTAAACAAAAACCTGCTCCATGCTTCTATGCTATGCTTTTATCTACACAACAAGGTATGTGAGAACCACTAGAGTTTTAGGTAAGTTTCATGGATTTGGACAATGATACTGGATCCCTTTAATGATGATAAAACAACATATCCAAGGTTGCTAAGGTGGCAACCTCACTAAATTTGTCACAACATATAAAACGTTTTAAACACGAATACAAAACAAAATAAATAAAGACTTAGTTGACATATATGTGTCTTTGAAATTCTAACAGCAGTAGCACATGTTTTAAAGCTTTATAGATAGGTTAACCATCTATGTGCAAACTTAAAAACTCAAACAGTTAGGACTTGTTTAAACAGCATCAAGCAAACCTGAATCAATGGATGGATGCTGTTTGAACAACAACATCGAGCAACCTACAAAAAAAGCAATGGACAGAGGCTGTTTGGTCAGCCAACCTTTTATTAAATGCAAGTCATTCCATCTCACAGAAAATGTTTGCATTGGCTATGTACATATATTGTCTACTCTTGAAGACAGCAGTTTAGTCTTATGGCCAGGCTCCCTTTATTTTCCTCAATGTACTACTATCTAAATAATTATGTCTTTGAGTTACCATATCATTAAAACAAATGATTATGGTTGCTTCAAGATATAATTTGAATTTCAAAGATTTCAACGATTGTTTAAATGGTATGAGGATTGAAAAGTAGACAGTGCAAAATTAAAAAAATAAAAACAATTATAGTCAAAGACAGTGAACACAAGGGGAAATCACAGTGGAAAATCAACCAGCCTGGCGCAAGACTACTAGTTTCCATGGATGCAGCTGTACACAAATTCTACCTCTGCTGCACAGTGACAGCGTGGGTTGATCAATCCATCACAAGTACATAGGATCCCATTGACTGCCAGAATGCAGTGTACCATGTATTAACACTATGGCGGTTGCATTCGCAAGGAGTGGATGGATTAATTTAACCCATTGCCTACAGGAACCTAGTGGGTCCCATATTAACTCTATGGCAGTTGCAATCTCTAAGAGGGGAAGGGTTAAGTGTACTTTTATATGCTGCCAGGCTATTTTCTATTCAATGCCTCTCACAAAACACAGCAGTCAGCAAAAATTATCATACTTTTATATAGCAGTCAAGGCCATTTGTTTCTTTGTGAACCCATTGCCTCTACAGGAAGCTGGTGAACCATGTAATCAACTTTAAAAAATGATAATGCAAAACTGAAATAGGTTCAATGAGCGTGATTAATAGGTTGAGCCTTTAATATTTCTGGCCCAAATAATTTCACTGAGCTGAACAACTAGTTCACTGGAAGAAAATATGTTGTTTCCTTACCAGCAACAACATATAGTTACCAAAGTAAAAAGGGGGTTGGGTTAAAGTACTTTCGGGACCCAGGGTAGGAAATACACGGGGGCCGAGGGCGACTTTGCCCCCTAATTTTCAACATAGCCCCCTGAAACGAGTAGGTAGCCCCTAAAAATTACCATATAGGGTATTATGGGGAATATATTATGTGATATCCATCAGATTGAAAATGTAGTTCCCTAAAACTAAAAACTAATTATTTCCTTGTCGGGACCAGTCCTCAACAGGTTAACCAGTAAAAAGACAGTGTAATGGACAATTTGGGTTGGGCTCTTTGGGAAATGTGGTACATGTTTGCAGATCTGGCACAATTAAAGGGATCTAGTGATTTTGTCCAATTCCACAAACTTAATTAGAACTCAAGTGGTTCTCTTATACCTTTTTGTATTTGTATTACTAATATATAAAAGCATGGAACAAGCTTTGTTTTTTATAGAGCAGGTTTCAGTTTTACGAATTTCACTTTCGTGAAAAAGATATTAACGATTGAAATTTTTGTATTTGTAATTATCCACTGGAAAGTTATAACTGTGTACAAAGTCAATGCAATGTGTTAGCGAATATCACATCGCATTTTCGCTCATTACTCGGCCATATAACATCCATTTAACTTCCAATTTTGTTAACACAATACCTAGTGGACATATCAGATCACCAAAATACACATTTTCGTCAACCATTCATCACGTTTTGCACGTGACAACAAAGTTACTAGATCCCTTTAATAATGGCAAGGCTATGATAGATTATGCCACCAGCTTGGCAGTCCTTGGCGCATATATATTCATAATTTTGACCCGGCCGTTAACAAACAGTGGAGATTACATACTGTATATCCAGATGCAGATATTAGTGATTATGTACGATATCCGAATACAATTGGAATTATTGAACTATAATGAAATTAAAATAAGTCAATTATTTATTGCACCTCACGGTGACAAAATATTTGAATACAGTGAAATTGTATGTACCTGCTTGAGTATGATATACAAATACAATTGGCATGATTGAACCATAATGAAATTAAATTTAGTCAATTATTGATATCACCTTGAGGTGACAACATATTTAGATACAGATGAGAATGCATTATACATATACATGTACATCATCCAAATCCAAAGTCAAATTCAAATTAGACAATTATTGATAGCACCTCACAGTGAAAAAATATTTAGATACAGATGAGAACGTATTCATATACTTCATCCAAATACAATTGGAATGATATTGAACTTTAATGAAATTAAAATTAGTAAATTATTGGTAGCACCACACAGTGACAAAATATTTTGATACATGTGGAGAATATTATGTAGATGTACCGTATGTATGATATCCAAATATGATTGGAATTATTGAACTTTAATGAAATTAAAATTAGTCAATTACTGATAGCACCTTACAGTGGCAAAATATTTGGATACAGTAGAGACTATATACATGAATGTATACATTGACCTCATGTTTGATATCCAAATACAATTGGAATGATATTGAACTTTAATGAAATTAAAATTAGTAAATTATTGATTGCACCACACAGTGACAAAATATGTTGAAACAGTGGAGAATGTATGTAGATGTGCCTAATGTACGATATCCAAATATAACTTGGAATGATTGAACTTTAATCAAAATTAAAATTAGTCTATTATTGATCAGTGGTTATGCAATATCTTGTAGGTAAGGGTACAATCACATATCACCGGATAGGGTAAACTGGTGCCCGACGGATAGAAAATTTGCAAACTCAAATTATCCGGTGGTGAAAGTTGTCTCCACTGCTGCATGCACAAAACTTTCCGCCGGATAAAACAACGGACATCGTCTGACAAGGAACGCATTCGCCGAACAAGAAATGGGCAAGAAACGCATACGAATGGATTTAACATTTTGCTCTCCGTTGGGCGTCTGTTAATGCTATCCGGTGATATGGGACAAGGGCTTAATGTTAATGGCTTAAAATAATGTTTATTAGGATTGTGTTTGTTAATTATCACAAGGCTGCGACCCAGCTAGGCTAGGCAACCATGGGCGCTTATTATTAACTTCACCCCGACCATAAATAAACATATTGTGGGTAGTCTAATGTATATGTTTGATATCCAATTACAATGGAAAAACATACACAAACTCCTTGATTTTACTTTAATGAAAATGACATAAGTCAATTATTGATAAACATGGGCCGGGCTTCTGTTTTTTTTCGAGTAATGGCTTGAGGTAATTTTTGTTTTGTTTTGGGGGGGTTTTCTTGGGGGGGGGGGGCTAGGTTTTATTTATTTTCTAAGTTGGTCTGTATATCAATAGCACTCTAAAAACGTGTGTGGCATGGAACTCAATGCAAATTTAATACAGGAACTAACAATTATAATTTTCAGGGCCTCTTTGTGGCATTTTGGGAGCTAAATCACCCCACTAGGTACTCCTGGCCCACACGTACCAGTTGACTTTTTGGTGTCCTAAACAAGTATGTAGTGCCCTAAAAATTACAATAAGAATAAGAATGTATATAAAATCAATAGGTGTGCAAAAGTTAACCCATTCACGTCCGGTCATTAAAATACTTAGGCTGAGGTTTATGTTATACTGTTGTTAAATGGCGATGGAGGGTATAGCACGGAATATTACATCCCAAGTGATTTTAAATGCTATTGAGGGAAGAGTAAATTTCGTCTCGGGACTTATTTTCTTTTCAGTTTGTTGGCAACTTTCTGATCCCATTGTACTGAAAATCGCTGATTTTCGTTTTGTTTTCTTCTTTCGTTCGCTGCATGCCCGCGAGATAAATGATTTTATGCATGTACAAGTAACACGGGTACGGTACGGTATGTGTACATTTTGTATCGTAAACAATTGCCCCTTGACATCACTTGCAGGGGTGTAATATTCCCATGTACTATCCAAAAATATTACACGGCTGCGGCATGTACTGTACTTTACTAAGTCAGGTGATAAAAATATATATATCACAATTGAATAATCTTCAACGTGTTGATTTTAGTACAAACAGAATCAAAAGGATCAAAAGGATTTGAACTTTTGAACGGTTGACCTGTTCTATAAAAAAATATTTCAATTGTGTGATTTATGGGGAGCATCTACAATAATATTATTCCTTCCATTGTTTACTCTTAGTCTTTGTAGTGTGTATACATATGCACAATATTGGTAAATTCAAATTCAAATGTTGACACATACTGGAGCTCCAAGCCAATATACTATTGTTCAAATCATAAAAATGACAGAATAATTGCTCAGTAAATGATCACTTTACTATATACTCCTCCCGCAATCTAAATATTGACAAAATCTTTGACGAAATCCACTAGTATTCAAGTGAAAACAAATTTAACTAACTTTTTAGTCGAGGGTGCCCACCGATGGTTAACACAAATTTCTTTAATGAATGGTTGAAATAAATACAGAAAGTAAAATGTTACCATGACAAAATCCACAATCCATTGTGAGAACATTGTGATACTATTTAGGTATGAGAGAACTGCTAGAGTTCCAAGTAAGTTGTGAGGATTTGGACATAAAACGGTAGGGAATTATCCCACTTTTTGGCTAAATTATTAACCAAATTCCAAAGTGATGTCATATATAACTCAGTATATTTATGTTTGCTTTGCTCCACCTTCAATATAAATATTGGTAGAAATCCACACTTCACACATAATGAGTGACTCTGTGCATATGTTTTCAACTGGTAGAGATATCCACCAATTTAGAAGTTTGTTTAAAGTTATTTTCAAACATGACAAAATCCACATTAGTTAATAATTTAGTCAACTCAAATATGTTTTGAACTGGTAGAGATATCAACCAATTTAGAAAATTTGTTTAAAGTTATTTTCAAACATGACAAAATCCACATTTAGTTAATAATTTAGTTGACGGTGGGCGTATGGTCCTCAATAATTCTCAAATATTTTGTCTAAAGTAAATGTTTGCAATTTAAACCAATTTGCGATTTCAATCAAATTAGAATGGCGATCAATGATTATCTCAAATATTTGTCCAGTCAATGTTTGCAATATAAACTTGAGACATATATTTGTCTTCGCAGTGTACTGTCAAGTCAAATATTTTCCTTTCCTCAAAAGTTATCAATATTACCTGTTTAGAGTCATTAGAAGTATATTTGTCTTAAAGGCATATATGCGTGGGTTATAAAGGGTAGTCAGCAAATTCCAACTCGACTCCACCGTAATCTCTCGAGGTAAACTCAAGATATATGTTGGATCGATCGAAGAGAGGTGCTTCGAAATATCTGAACAAAGGCCTTCTTATGAAATTGCATGCAGCAAACCAATTTCTCACGCTGTCACCTAGCCATCAAACGGCGGCACTTTGAAGTCGGTTGCGGTTAAGCGTGTTACGTGATATTTTCGCTTGTAAACATCTCGGATGGATCTCCATTCGACTAGTACAAACATTCCGAACGCGACTATTTTTAATGCATTTTTGACTCGGGTATTTGGAAGTGGGACAGTTTGCGATCGCTACTTATAACTGAGCCAATGGGGATTACGTACCGTGCGTAAAAGTGCGCAAGATGGATCCACGCGTCTAATAACCCACGCATATATGCCTTTAATACGGCACAGTCAACTCAAATATGTTTTTCTTTTTCTGTATAGTATTCAATTTATTAAGTGATTAGAGAGTCATTATACACACATTTGTCTTAAATGGGTACGGTCAACACAAATATTGTCTTTTTCTCAGTTTTGAATAGAGTACCGAGCTGTGACATCATACAAATCTATTTTTAGAATTTCTCAATTTGAACTTCATTTGCTGAAAAAGCAAACAAGATAATGCCTAAGGTTGAAAATTAATTGAATATATGTGACGTAAAAGCTGAGATATGACCATCCAAATAAATAGATTTCAATAGGAAATCACTGTTATTTTGCTCTGGTTCGTAACATTATGAACCAGAGCAAAATAACAGTGATTTCCTATTGAAATACATTCATTCGGATGGGCATCTCCGCCAATGCTTAACAAATTTGATTGATTTTCAACATTTGGAGTGCATGATTAGAGTCATGTAAATTTGTCTTAATAGGGTATGGTATGGTCAATTAAACTATTTCCCTTTCAATAATGGTTTTCAATACTGCCTGATTACTTGATTAGAGTAATTTATATAGATATTTGTTTTGACAGGCGTACGTGACATAGGGTGTGTGTTCATAATTAACAACCAAAATCCATATGAGTGAAGCACGCTCAATTATGCAGCAATACACACTGGTTCGACACCAAAAGTTAGATCTATTCTTGAAAATTGTGTCCAACACTAGCCTCTATTATAAGGTGTGTATTTATAATTAACAACCAAAATTCATGAGTGAAGCACGCTCAATTGTTGACACGATTGCTTCATTGTGCAATACACATCAATGGTTTGACACCAAAAGTTACAGTGTAGATCTATTCTTGACAATTTTGTCCAACTCTAGCCTCTAAGTGTGGATGGGGTATAGGTAAACCAGTGAAACAAATACATGGGGGCCCAGGGCCCCGAAATGCCTAATAGAGCCCCCCAAAATCTTTAAAAGAGCCCAGCTGTAAATTTGCATAGAGTTCAATGCAAACTGATTTTCAAAAGTGCTATTTTCATGCAGAAGAACTAAAAAAAATAGCCCCCGAAAAAATAATTGTAAATTTTTTTAGGTAGGCATGTTATCTATGACTATGACGTAATTCACGGGTGCACAAACAATGCCTCATTTTTTATCAGACTTCAATTAAATAGGTATTAATCGTTACTTAATCATCTACTTAAAGTATCAAAGAGCCATACTGTTAGTTCAATGGTTAAGTGGCTATAAATATATGATGTATTTAATACATCAAATGTAGGCTGTGAAATCCTTCAAACTGCAAACAGTAGATAATCGTTTTAATCTCAAGTGTGCAGTGCTCGATCACTCAGTCTGAATCAGAACAATGAACTGAAACGGTACTGTCTCTTATGAAATTGGAATTGAATCTATAAGCTACTGGGCCCCATTTCATAAACTTTTCCAATTGTTGTAAGTGTCCAATTATTGTAAATTCCATGGCAACAGCTAAAATGCTCCATGCTGATTGGCTGTTACCATAGAAGTTGCAACAATTGGAAAAAGTTTTATGAAACGGGGCGGGCCTGGACTTACTATTTGTGGAATAGAACAGTTTCGCAACCTTTATCGACTTAGTAAGATCTCATTATCATATGGCCGGCCTTCTTTTTAGCAATATTCACATGGTAGTGTTAAATTTACCCTTTGAACAAAATGTTATTTTGATGTACAGTATATTATGCAAATTTTCTAATTCTATAGACACTGCACCATTACTTTCTGGACAGGTCCTGAATGGGTCAAAGATGGTTCAGATTTGTCTTCAGACATGCCATCAGCTATGTGTCAACTTGCAAATACCTTGCATGCAGAGCTCAAAATATATACTCGATAGTTGCCTTCCCCAGTTCTTCTGTGGCCCGTTTCATGATAAAACTCTTGCAATTGTTGTAAGTGTCTAATTATTGTAACAATTAGGTCAACAACCAATTAGCATGGAGCATTGCAGCTGTTGCCATGGTAGTTACAATTAATTGGACACTTACAACAATTACAAGAGTTTTATGAAACGGGCCACAGGCCATGTTTTTAGCTCAAACACTAGGCCTTGTCAAAAGGCTACCATTCCCTTAGAATTCATGTTACACAGAACATCAGGTGCACCAGCAATAAGATAATTTGCTAGCGTGAAATGGATGAACTTCACTGGCTTCACGGTAGATTGGTCCTCACCCATTTCGTTAAATATCTCATTTGGTCCACTAAATGTGACCTGAAAACTTTTACAATTTCCCCCACTCTAAACAAGATGACCCCTTAACCTAACAATTAATAGCCCTAATCAAAATGAGGTAATAATCCTAAATCCCCTCCTCTATTACTCTAGTCCCAATCCAAAACCCAAATCTCAATCCCTAATCTAATCACATTCCCAAATCCCTAATCCTAACTTAAACACCTAACCCTATCCCTAACCTCTACCTTTTTAATCCCAATCCCTTCTCCTAACCCTAATCCCAATACAAAACACTAATCCCTAACCCCCCTAATCTTATCCCAACCCCAACCCCTAACCCTAACCCTAACCCTATCCCAACCCCTAATCCTATTCCCTAACCCTATCCCCAACCCCTAATCCCATCCCAAAACATTAATTCTAACCACAACCCCTAAACCTAACCAAAACACCTAACCCTATCCCCAACCTCTACTCTATTAATACTAATCCCTAATCCTATATCTCTAATCCTCTGATTCTGCTAGCAGACAAAATGGGTGAAGATCACCAAGACCGAGCCAGAGCCACGAGCTACCCTTGAAATGTAGGCAACAATCAGCCTTCTCTGTAGGCTACACAGTGTAAAAAGCAATTTTGACGAGTGCTAGCAATATATGATTGGTGCCATAACACAGTGGTGTGGCTAGGATTAAAGGGATCTAGTAACTTTTTTGTTTGAATGGACCAAAATCCCTTGCATAGTTTCAACAAAAAAAAATCAGTTTCATACCTGGTTGTCTTTATCTCAAATTTTCTCATTATTATAGACATACTAATTATTTCATCTGAAGAAGAAAAAAAAAGATTACAGAAATACACATTTTATTTTTAAAAACATGTTCAGTTACAGTCAGTGTATGTGAACACAAATGGCCACTATAGACAGGTGACCTCTATAGGCAGGTTCCTATAGACTTTTTATGAAATTTTAGGTTGCCGAACTTCAATTTGTACTTGCCCCGGGCAGCAAGGCAAGTGCTATAGTGTCGAGCCCTGATTATGCTTGCCAACAACCACGATCAGTCACTGGGAAGCGGCACCCAATGGGGTGAATGTTTTGTACACAAAAAAAGAACCATTATAACATCTCTTTTTTTCTTCATCTTAACTATGCACAGTATCTAGGCCTTTGGGGCATATGATATGCACTGTGACTCTGTGAGCACTCTCCAAAAAACATTTGTTTTGAATAGTGCCAATGAACTGGAGCTGAAACCTAGGGATTTATTATTTTCTGGAAAACACATCACAGTAAACAGGCTGCGAGTTGTACAAAGCATAATGCAGCTAGACCACTAGTGGAAGTTATACTTCGAACTTTCATGATTTTTTTTCTCCAGATTATATCGATTTTAGGATTAAGTTAGCCACAGATACTTTCAGGACATGTTCTGAAAATACTTGGGCTCGAGTTGAGTCTATATGGCAAATGCTTGTCACAAAAATATAATCATCCAACAATAGTTTAAAGTGGGTTTTTATGCCTTTGTTAATTTTTGTCATTCAAAAAATATGGTTATAATATGGTTAAAACTAGTAAAGTCTGGAATATCGATCGTAAAAAAGAAAATATATAACTGCCCAGTGTTAAACACATGGTACGTTGATAAATAGGAATTTATTCTTGAAAACTTTAGTCTTTATTCAGGATGTTTTGAAAACAATTTTCCAACGATGGATATTTAGATTCTTTCTAAGTTCAAATCATCAAGCCAGATACAACTGCTTTATTATCATCAACAGCTTATAAATATGGTAAGACTAAGAATGTGTTTTCTTCTTGAAGAAAATATATAACATCAACATATTATATTGAACAATGGATCTTTTAACCCATTCAGGACTAGTCCCGAAAATACTCAGGCTAGAATCTATGGAGAATACATGTTATAGCAACATTAATCATGCAGTCTTAAAGGGGTAGTACAGTTTTGGTAAGGCTGAACTTAAGTAACCAAACCTGGACAGTGACATTATAAACTAATAGTTATAACTCCACCATGCTCGAAAGGTATACAAAATTACAAACGACTAAGTAAAAAGCCCGTTATCATTAAAAAAAGAGCCATTAAAACACAAGAGGGCGCTTTCTTAAAAGGCATTGGTTTCAACAATTTTTCATACAAAATTATGCATGTAATGTTTTTGTTTTTTTAATAATGATTAAATAGAGAGATCATCAACAACTATTTAGAAAACGCTTTTGAAAATTTTTGAAAAAGTGCAAGCATTTTTTTAATTTTTTGAAAAAATCTAATTATTTGGGCCCCAAATAATTATAAGATCAGATATATTTATTGATATTTCAGCCGTTTCTGGGTCGATTTTGACCAAATAAAGTTTATTCTGCCATTAAAATTGCATATTCTCTCAAATTCGACACTCAGTTTTTCATTACCTCACAAAAAAATTGTGATGTGCAGCGCCCTCTCTACCAAAACTAAACTACCCCTTTAAACGGGTTAAAAGTTCAAATCAGTAACCTACATGTATATGGATATTAATGCTTTGCATATCACTGCATTCGACAGCTTGCTATTTAGCCATGATCGATAGACACTGCAATAAATTGACACCGTGTATTCCGTACTGTACTATTTATTAGGGGAATTATTGGATCGTCATTCAAAGGGTTAATTCAAATAGTGAAGAGGAAATTCACCTTTCTTATCTATCATTTTTCCATTGTCTAAGACTAATTGAAGAAGAATTATCCCGCAAGACATAATTATATCGCACGGTAAGAAAAGGCTTATCAATTGGCTTTTGGCCCTCGCGATATCTATATCAGTAACTGATATGATAACGCTTTTGAAAATAAAGTAAAGGGTGCTGTCAAAAAGGGATGACGTTTTGCAATTGACCTTTGTGGAGATAAGATTGTTTCTAATTTCAAAGTTAAAACAAACAATTTTTCAACTTCATAACGAAGCAGACATTGACCAAGTATGCTAATCTGCAGTATGTGTTATAATTCGCGCAATTCAATCTTAGTGGCCACCTGTCTATAGCAGCCATTTCAACCTACTACCAAAATTGATCCCTATCTGTTACATACCTGTCTATAGTGGTCATCTATCTACAGTGGCCACTTTTTCTTGTTCCTCATTGGTGGTCACTATACACAGGTTTGACTTTCTAATGTTATGCAACCTGTCTATAGAGGTCATCTGTCTACAATGGCCGCTTTTCTGTTTCCTCATTGGTGGTCACTATACACAGGTTTGACTTTCTAATGTTATGGAACCTGCCTATAGAGGTCATCTGTCTACAATGGCCGCTTTTCTTTTTTTCTTTTTCATCATTGGTGGTTACTACACACAGGTTTAACTGTATAGTGGTCACCTGTCTACAGTGGCCACTTTTATTGTCCTCATTGGTGGTCACTATACACAGGTTTGACTGTACAATGTTATGGAACCTGTCTACAAATGTCACCTGTCTACAGTGGCCACTTATCTTTCTCCCCTTTGGTGGTCACTATAAACAGGTCTCAAAGTACCTATACATGTAGATCTGTCATTTGAACTAGGTCATGACACAGTGCATTTCATAAAAGGAAATTGATGAAGTCTCAAATCACCATTCCGTCCTAGTCAAAAACTGAAGTCCAAATACAAGTTGTTCTCTCACTATGTGTTTTTGTAAAATGTAATCCTGAAGTTTTAATACATCCGTCAAAAGAACAATCACAATCACGAGTCGAGTCGGCCCTTGATCGTAATCGATCCAACAAAAATATTTGCAGAGGAAATTAAGTTGAGAAGGTCTCTCATGTTCCATAACATTCCCCAGATTGAAAATTAAAAGTTTTTATAAACTGCATGTGTTTAAATGGATAAACAAGGACTGCACATTTATGTATGGACACCAGGGAAAATAATTAAAGGGTACACGCGTTCATGGGTCTGCATACAAAGACTACCTTTGTCCAGAGCAAACAGACAATAGAATCCCGGAAGATTCGTTCGCTCTGGACAAAAGTAGTCTTTGTATATATATATGCAGACCCATGAACGCATGCTTTAGAATGTTAACATTTTTTTTCTTCTTTTTTTTCTGGAAACATATTTTTCTGAACTTGTTGATGGAATGGACTATAGTCTAAAGATGAACCCTTTCATTTATAAGAATATTATTTTTGGGTGGTGGTACCCTTTAAAAGACATGTTTGGGGAGCTACAATGTACTTTTCAAAAAAGCCTGCATATTTGTATTGCATGAACTCTCCATGGAAGACTTTCAAATGTGTAGAAAGTTATGGTAATGAGTAAGCAAATTGCTCCTAAATCACCTTGTATATTATCACCAATGCAGGAATTAATGTTTAATTTTAGGGGGCTACTTTTCCAATCTGATGGATATCCAGAATTTGTTCACATAATACCCTATGGTAATTTGAGGGGCTACCTACTGATTTCAGGGGGCTATTTTGAAAACTAGGGACTCAGTCATATGACATTCATTTACCACAGAATTTCCGCAAATCCCTCAGTGGACATATATATATCAGATCACAGAAATACACATTTTATCAAGCCTTTTGTTAGTTTTTGCACATGTCAACAAAGTTAATAGATCCCTTTTAAGGCATTTAATAGCAGGTCCATGGTTGTACATGTACGTCACCTCTTTGTTTTTCCACCGGGAAATTAATTGATAAGTAAGTTTGTTCTTTTGATAGGATAGCGTGGGTTATAATCATGTCATCTGCTGACCATGCAGCCTTGCTGGACACGTGCAATGGTCTGGTATGACCATTTTTGACCCCTTGTCCAAGCCTCCACACTAACTTTTGAAGGTTTGCTTGCCCGAATATAAAATTGACTTGCCCTCTTAGTTCTTGATAAGATTTAGATGTAAGAAATTACATTGTTCTCTCATAGTTGAACAATTATTTAGTTGCCCGATCGGGCAAGCAAACCAGACAACTTTTTACAATTCACGTGCCCGACACCAATTTTTACTTGCCCCGGGCAAGCGGGCAATTGCTAGCCTTGTCCATAGATGTGAATCTTGTGGCCTATGTACAAAGTCTACATGGGGATTTCAGAATGGAACAGGTTAAGATGGCCTATGACATTAGGCTAAATATAACAACATTTTGGAAAGTTTCGCAAAACATGCACATTTTGACCAAACAAGTAGTTAATACTATTGTTGAAAAGTATCAAAATTAAATATTTAGATGGCAAAGTCAAGGCTAAAACTTATTAAATGCAGGGAAATAAACCCAAAAGTTCCACGCAAAACATTTCAGCACCGGGTTGTTACTCGACTGCACAACCTTTCAACAGTTTATTCACCTGCCGAGGCCCCGTCCTGTAGATGTGACTACACGCTTGGGAATATCAGTAAGAGAGAAATGGCCGCGAGAGCAAATGTAATGGAACCGAATTTAACAGCTCCATTTTCATTGAACCAACAAAAAACACATTTTATTTATAGCCACAGCCGTATTTGTGACTATCTACATGCTTGGACAAATCGATCGCAGAGAAATTTCCCACCAGAACAACTGTAATGAAACCATCTAAACAGCTCCTTTTTTCATCCAACTAACCAACAAAACAAGTTATATTTATAGCCACAGCCTCACAGGTAATGAAACCGTTTCTCCCAGCTGGATTGGGGGAAAATAAGTTCCTCGGTTTACTTTCGAGGGATTACAAAAATAAAGTCTTTGGCCCTTTTCATATCATCATCATCATGATCATCATAATCGTTCTAAGTCTCTTTCAAACCATTTAAAATAAAGACAAATACTGCACTGAAAACGTTTCCAGATAAAGGTAGTGGAAATTCCCCGATGTGAAAGTTCACACAGTATATATTCGCTTGGGACGTGACCCTATGTACCCCTTTTGGAGTTCAATGGGAACAGTGACTGACGATTGAAACCAAGTTTCACATGGAGTGTGTTCTCACTTCACCATCACTTACTTCGTCTAACGTTTGGTTCTGAATAAATGAAGGCCTTCAAAGTTATTAGCAATAAACGAGCTCGCAAGTAAACTTCCATTTTTTGTGGATGGACAGATGAACAGACGGACGCCCTTTGGATTGCCGAGTCTCACTTCTACCATCGGTGGGCAAGACAAAAACTAGTGTAGCCTTAATTTCGAAGGGTTTCAAAGTTATAAGCAATAAACGAGCTCGCGAGTAAACTTCCATTTTTTGTGGATGGACAGAGTTTTACAAACAGACGGACAGACGGACAGACGGACGCCCTTTGGATTGCAGAGTCTCACTTCTGCCATCAGTGGGCAAGACAAAACCTATTGTAGCCTTAATTTCAACAGATCTATTTCATTCATCTAGTATCATATGACTTAATTTCTGGGCCATTTTAGCTCAAGATACAGCTAATATTTTGATGTGAATGGACACCTTATCTTCACTTTGGACGTGACCCTATGTACCCCTTTTGGCACTGCATGGTGTACAAAAGGAACAGTAGCTGATGATAGAATCCAGCATTCCAGGTTTTAGATGGAGTGCGTTCCCACTTAACCATTTCTAATTCTAACCCTATCATTTTGTTGCCGTAAACTCAGGTCTAAAAAAAAAGAAATAGCCAGATCAATTATACAGTTTAAGTAAGTCAGTTTGCATCTAATAATACATACTTAGTTTCTGGGCCATTTTTGCTCAAGGTACAGCTAATTATTTGATGTGAATGGACACCTTCTATTCACTTTGAACGTGACCCTGTGTACCATTTTTGGCAGCTGCGTGTCTCGTATGATGGGAACGGTAACTGATGAGTGAAACCAGGTTTCAGATGGTGTGCACTTCCACTCAAAATAGTTGTTTTGTTTTTGAAAATTATAAAAAATAGATCAACCCGTTCAAGACCAATAAACACGAACAGAAATGCATTCACAATTCATAATTTCATCCATCATAAACTCAGGTCTCAAAACTAGTATGAATATAGTCTTAACTTGAACAGTGATCCCCCCCCCCCCTCCCCATCAACAATTATACTTCTTTATTTTCTGGTCTATTACAGACATTTAAAGAGTAATAATTGCCTGTAATTCATGTAATAGGACATTATCAATACTGACAGTTTCTGATGCAAGTCATTTTCGCATCACAAATTACACTAATTCATATTCCGGCCCTCATTTTAAAAAAAAACTGTTCCCATTGTTGAATAAAATGTCCTGTTATTGTAACTACCGTGGCAACAGATCTCTATAATGCTCCATGCTGTTTGGCTGTTGACATAGAAGTTATACTAATTAGACATTGTACAACAGTGAAAAAAATACACGGGGGCTCAGGGCAAATTCGCCCCCGAAATGCCCAAAAGAGCCCCCCAAAAATCATGAAAGAGCCCCATAAATTTACATAGAGTTCAATGCAAAACAAATTTTAGAGTGTTGATTTCATGCAGGCAAACTTGAAAGGTAGCCCCCGAAAAATATATATTATTTTTTTCCCCGTTGTACAACAATTGGACAAGTTTTCTAATTCAGATAAAAAGAAAAGTCCTGGGGGGTGTTTCACACAGATCCTAAGTTGAACTTATCTCTAAGTTGGACTTAACTATTATGGAAAGCCATTTGCAGCCTTAGAATACAATATACTCAAACGCAAAAAAGCAAGAATTTCTGACTTTTCATAAATGTTGCATCAAGAACATGAAATCTCCTTGATTAATAGAAAATATCAATGATTTGAATAAATATTCTATGCCTTTTAAAAAGTACTTTTACAAAAAAAAATCAAAGAAACTAATGGCTTTCCATACTTATTAAGTCCAACTTAGAGTTAAGTTCAACTTCGGATCTTTGTGAAACACCCCCCTGCTATCTCTCTTTGAAGTTTGAATCCTTTCTCTCTTTCTTTCCCTCCGACCTTTTTTGTCCTTTTGTCCTTTTGTCAACAATCCCAGCATCCTGTATCTCAAGAACGAGAGAGTTGTTTTGGTGGGTTTTTTTTCTTCCTGGTTCTAACTGCCTGTCATTGACATGACATGCATCACTTCATATTAAAGGCCAAGGCTAAAACTTTTGAAGACAAACAACACAAAGCTAGAGCTCTAGCTCCTGGGTGGAGAAAATATTTATAACAATCATAAATAATGGAGAAAGCAATTTATGAAGTAATGGAACTCAAGTAAAACTCATATGTTACTTCCTCGGGCTTATTATTTGTATCTATAGGCAATTTTTGAGGGGTGAGGGGACTGAGGTTATGTGCCCAAATAATGTTTGTCCTCCAATGTATCTTTTTAACAAAAAGTAAGCCTTCTTTGCCTCAACTTTGCCCTGAAATATGATCATGTTACCCACATATGAAGTGATTTTTGCCTCACAAATGGTATTTTCAAAACTCTTGTCTGTGTCTGTGTGGGGGGGGGGGGGGGGGGGGGGGTGGGTACAGCCCCAACTCCCCCCCCCCCCCCCCCCCCCCCCCCCCCCCCCCCCCCCATTTGACATTTATATTTTGGGGGGCTACTTTCCAAGTTCTCCTGCATGAAAATAGCACTATAAATTTTGTTTTGCATTGAACTCTTTATGGAGGAGCTTTTCTGATTTTGGGGGGCACTTTTTAGCATTGGGGTGGGGGGCTAAATCCTCCTGAGCCCCCTTTGTCACTGGCCTGTATAGATGTCTGACCCCTCCAAGGGCAATCCCATGACAGGACAATAGAAGTGAAACAAAGTGTCAGGTCATAGGGCAATAAATAAATCACAAAATCATAGTTGAGAATGAATATTAACAGCCCCAAGAATAGATGAGCTTTTAAAAGCATAAAAACCTAGGAGGCCTATGATTATTTCCAATTCCTGTGACCTGATTCAGCACAATTGAAACAAAACCCCAGCAATAAAAAGAACATTTATAAACAAAGATGAATTGCTGAAACATGCGAAGTCATTTTCAAATTAACCGTGAGTCACAAAACAATACTAGTGAAACATTAGCCATAGCAATCAAACTTTATTTATGACAGCAGATCAATTAGTGATGCAACTACCACAAATTTAAGTTAGCCCTAATGTCATAAAAAAGTGAAACGTATAACCCATTACCAAAAAATTGTCACGCAAAAAGAAATTTGATGCAAAAAAACAATATCATTTTATTTTCCATTGTGTGCAATTGTGTGCAAAAGTAATAAACATGAGGGCATGAAACAAAACCCATGTCAATAAGAAAGTATCAGATGATTTCTTCATAAAACGAAGACTAGCAAAATACTGAAACTAAAGAAGACTGACTTATTTCCAACAAATCAAGTAACCCTAGCTAGAGTATCTAATATTAAAGGGACTTAGTAACATTGTCCAAATCCTCAAAATCCAATTGAAATTCTAGCGGTTCCCTTATACCTTGTTGTATTCTCAAAAAAGGCATGGGACAGGTTTCAGGTTTTCCAAGTTTCCCTTTCGTTAAAAAGATATTTATGATTGAAGTGTTCAGATGTCAAATTATCCAATGGATCATCAGAACCGTGTATAAGTGAGTGCAATGAGTTAGTGAATGTCACTTTGCATTTTTTCTCATTACTCGGCCATACAAAATCCATTTAACTTGAAATTTTCACACAACACCCTGTGGACATAAGAGATAACAACAATATACATTGCATCAACCATTCATGACTTTTTGCACATGTCAACAAAGTTACTAGATCCCTTTAAAGGTTATTCCTATGACTAGCTGATTCAGCACAATTGAAACAATACCCCAGCAATAAAAAGAACATTTATAAACAAAGATGAATTGCTGAAACATGCGAAGTCATTTTCAAATTAACCGTGAGTCACAAAACAATACTAGTGAAACATAAGCCATAGCAATAAAATGTTATTTATGATAGCAGATCAATTGCTGATACTACCACAACCTATGTCATAAAAAAGTGGAACATAACCCAATATTATGATAAAATTGTCACAATGATTTGATGCAAAAAACAATATCATTTTATTTTCCACTGCGTGCAAAAGTAATAAACATGAGGGCATGAAACAAAACCCACGGTCAAAAAGAATGTATCAAATGATTTCTTCATAAAACGAAGACTAGCAAAATACTGAAACTAAAGAAGACGGACTTATTTCCAACAAATCAAGTAACCCTAGCTAGAGTATCTAATATTAAAGGAACTTAGTAACATTGTCCAAATCCTCAAAATCCAAATGAAATTCTAGCGGTTCCCTTATACCTTGTTGTATTCTCAAAAAAGGCATGGGACAGGTTTCAGGTTTTCCAAGTTTCCCTTTTCCAAGTTTCCCTTTCGTTAAAAAGATATTTATGATTGAAGTGTTCAGATGTCAAATTATCCAATGGATCATCAGAACCGTGTACAAAGTGAGTGCAATGAGTTAGTGAATGTCACTTTGCATTTTTTCTCATTACTCGGCCATACAAAATCCATTTAACTTGAAATTTTCACACAACACCCAGTGGACATATCAGATAACCACAATATAAATTGTATCAACCACTCATCGCTTTTTGCACATGTCAACAAAGTTACTAGATCCCTTTAAGTCATAAAACTCTTGCTAAGTCAAGCAAAACAAACCCTGGGGGCAATGAATTGAAGAGATTTAAGAAACGTTTTACATTTTAAAGGGATCTAGTAACTTTGTTGACATGTGCACAAAGTTATGAATTGTTGATACACAGGTATAACTTTCCAGTGGATAATTACCGACCTGAACACTTAAATCGTAAATATCCTTTTAACAAAAGGGAAATTTAAAAAACCAAAACCTAACCCATGCTTCTATTTGTAAAACGAAAAACAACAAGGTATGAGAGAACCGCTGGAGTTCCGAGTAAGTTTTGAAGATTTGGACAAAGTTACTAGATCCCTTTAAACAAAAAGCAGGAACTGTATACTAAAGGTCACAGAAGATCAAGGAAACCTTATTTCCACTAAAAGGGACAAAATCTTTAAGCCCTTGTGACACTCTCCAATTTGACAAGTTGAACAAACTGTCAAACTTTCTGGTAAAATGTAACAAACAATCATAGAAACTTGAATATAAAAGAAAAGTTCTGACATTCAAGACAAAAGGGATAAACTGTACTGTTAAGTTGAGAGTGCACTTCAAGAAATACTTTGTTGTGAGGCAATGAAAAAAACTGAGTGTAATATTTTAAAGATATGGGCACCGTTGCCGAAAGTATACAATCGATTGTAAGTTATACAATTAACTGTAAGTCAGATCATGCAAATCTAATTGGTTGAAAAGCACACATTTTCTGACTTACAATCAATTGTAACTTACAATCAATTGTAACTTACAATCAATTGTAACTTACAATCAATTGCTTTTAGAGCTTTCTAAATGTTTTAAAGACAAAATAAACTAGTAGTACAGAAACATTCATCTAATCAAGACCAGATAACTTCAACTGACATTGGACTACCACTTGCCCGCTTGCCCAGGGCAATTCAACATTGACGTCCGGTAAATTCAAATTAATAAATGGTTAAATTTGATCGTCCGATCGAGCAAATAAATATTGGTCAACTAGAGGTCCCGGGGGGGGTACTCAGATTATAGTCGGACGGGGGTGTGCGGCTGAGACCTCCAAACCCATACCCACATCTAAGGGTCCTTTTGCGAAAAATGGACCCATGTCTAAGGATTTTTTTCGCCTGCGGCGCATGTTTTGGGTGTATTTCCCGCAAATTTTGTGGTTTTAAGTTAGCGAGCTTGACAAATTTGGCAATTTCACATCGGCAAATCCAAAAATCCCGTATAAAAAAGGGGAAATATGAAAAAAGGGACCCATGTCTAAGGATTTTTTTGATGAAAAGGGGACCCATGTCTAAGGATCTTTCTTGAAAAGTCACCCTTCCCAGTGGCACATCCCCGTATACCCAATATACGTGAGTACCCCCCCGGGCTAGAGGTCCTGGAGAACAATATAAACATCTTTACATATAAACCTCATCAAGCGGTATAGAGCAGGCAAGTAAATCTGAAAAATTAAAATGTATGATTTTTACTTGCCCGATAGGGCCAGTAGAGAAAGAAGTTAGTGTGGAGGCTTGGCTAACTCGGGGGGGGGGGGGGGTTTCACAAAGATCCTAAGTTGATCTTAGCACTAAGATGGTCTTAAATATTATGGAAAGCCATTAGTGTCTTGAAACATTTTTGTAAAAGTTATGTTGAAATGCATATAATGTTGATTCAAATCATATATATTTTCTAATTATCAAAGAGATTCATAATCTTCACATAAAATTCATGAAATCGCTTGATAATTAGAAAATATAAATGATTTGAATCAACATTTTATGCATTTCAACTAAACTTTTATAAAACTGTTTCAAGACACTAATGGCTTTCCATAATATTTAAGACCATCTTTAGTGCTAAGATCAACTTAGGATCTTTGTGAAACACCCCCCAGATGGCAAAAACAAATAAATGTTGGGAATACTAACAGGGGTTATCCAAACTGCCATGCATTTATCTCTAAATAAAAGTGTACAATCTGCCACACATTTGGGACAAAGGGTAACTAAAAGTCACAATATTACAGAGGGAGATGAGGAAGATATTAGAAAACAAAACAGAAATTGCCTTTTTCTCCTTGGAAATTATTTCTTTCCTGAATGTTTAATCAGATTCAGACTTGATATATCCTGGGTTGCAGTGGGTTCTGTGTTAGTACAGTGAATAGGTGAAAGGTTCAGGTACTGACGGTTCTGTGTTCCTGTTGTAACTCTGAGACTCAATATAGCCCGGCCTAAATTTTCGATCCTAGCAGAATCTTCTTCAGAGGCTAAGTGAGGCAAATACATCGATCATGTAGTGTTCAGAGTCTGCATTCATTTCAAAACCGGGTTTCTCTGGCACAAACTTAATAGTAACTGACTAGGGCCCCGTCGTCGCAGAAAGTGATGCAATTGATAGTAAAGTTGCAATTAACTGTATTGAGTCAGATCATGCGAATAAATGAACAAATCTGATTGGTTGAAATGCGTAATCTGTATACATTTCAAAACACGGTTTCGCACTAACTTTTAATAGTGACTGACTATAGGGCCCCTTCGCAGAAAGTGATGCAATTGATTGTAAAGTTGCAGTTAACTGTAAGTCAGATCAGAGAGGTGGGAGGAGGCCTCTCAGATCAGATAATTCAAATAAATGCACAAATCTGATTGGTTGAAATGCACCGATGTTCTGACTTACAATAATTGCAACTTTACAATCAACTGCATCTCTTTGGAAAGTTCTGCAACGGGCCCCAGGTTAAAAATATAGAAGTTATAATGCTGTGACTGTCATTTTCAGTTTTGAAATGTGGTTGCCCGATCCAGCAACCAAAATTTGAGTTTTATGCAATTTCACAGCAGTGGTCCGACAGCAGTTTTCACTGGCTCCAGACGATTGGGTAAGTGCTATCGTCGAGCCCTAATCTAACATTCTAATTAAAATCTCCCAGAAACACATCAAAATCATGAACACCAAAACACCCAGCATTGTCAGGCTAATTGTGGGGGTCAGGAAGGGGGGAGGGGGGAGGGGGGGGGGGATACGCAATTGAAAAACGTGGAAAGAAAAGATTTTGTGTTACGTGTATGTCAATGCAGGAATTAATTTTTGATTTTAGGGGGCTACTTTCCAATCAGATGGATATCCATAATTTTTTTAAATAATACTCTACATGGTAATTTTAAAGGGCTACCTACTGATTTCAGGGGGCTATTTTGAAAATTAGGGGGCGAAATAGCCCTCAGCCCCCATATATTTCCTACCCTGGTGTATGTGCCCAACTGACGTCAATGTGTGGGTTCATGTTAGTTGTATTGCTCAGAAAGCGGAGCAGTAGGTGTTGATTTAAGCCACCCTGTTTCACACTACAGTAGCCAGCAGAACTGCCAAGGCCAAACACCTTCAATCCTGCTTATCCAGGACTGCATTTTCCAAAATGTAACAAGGAACAATCAACAATACAAATCAACTCTCAAGGGCTACTTAAAATTCAAGCTTACCTGCAAAAAAAAAGAATTGATACACTAAATTGATGTCACATTGAAATCTTGAAGTACATTCTGGGGCTCACTTATAATAATAATAATTCTGGGGCTGTTTTTAGAAGTTTGGTGCCTACATTGTGATGCATGTGCCTCAAGAGTATGCATTGTTTGTCAAAGCAATGTTACATTAGGTTCCCCATAGACTTGCACGTACTCCCCAAAACTATAAGCAATTACTCAAATCAAAGTTGGAACACTCGTGACTTCCACTTCCAGACACACCTCAAGTGAGCTAGGTTTTATAATGATTTGCGATTGTGATAGATTTTCTTTTATTTTCAGTGTATTTCACATTGAAATATCATTGGGATCGCTTGACGGGGCAACGTACTGCATTTGCCAGGCACCCCTACTATGTATTGTTGTATTTTTCAAAGCAATGTTACATTAGTTTCCCCATAGCCTTGCACACCCCAAAACTAAAAACTAAAAACCAAAACTAAGCAACAACAAAAAAGGTTGGAACACTTGTGACTTTCAGACACGCCTGAAGTGAGCTAGGGTGGGTGGGTTTATTGATTTGCGATTGTGATAGATTTTCTTTTATTTTTAGGGTATTTCACAGTTAAAATATATATAAGAAATTTCTCAGGATTGCTTGACGGGCAACGTACTGCATTTGCCAGGCACCCCTACGATGTATTGTATTTTTTCAAAGCAATGTTACATTAGGTTCCCCATAGACTTGCACACCTCAAAACTAAGCACAAGCCAAACAAAAAAAGGTTGGAACACTCGTGATTTTCAGTGATTTTCAGACACGCCTGAAGTGAGCTAGGGTGGGTGGGTTTATTGATTTGCGATTGTGATTGATTATCTTTTTATTATCAGATAGGAAACCCCAAGTAAAAATAGAATTAGATCATGCAGTCAATCACGTACGATATAAACCTCAATGACAGCTATATGACCCTGTGTTGTTTGCAGTTACAAAAATACACTGGGGGTCTTGTGATTTAGGCCCCCCAAACCCCCCCCCCCCCCCAAAAAAAAAAAAAAAAAAAATGCCCTAAATAGCCCCTGAAAGTTATAAAAGAGCCCCGGAAAGTCATAAAAGAGCCCCCGCTAAATTGCACTGAGTTCAATGCAAAACAAATTTTTGAGTGCCATTTTCATGCAGGCAAGCTTGGAAAGGGGCCCCTGAAAAATGTACATTTTTTTGTTTTAGTTGGTGGTAGCTGAAGAAATTTGTCTGTTTTTAATGCCAACACAAAAAACAACCCCCCAAAAAAAAAAAAACACAAAACACAAAACACAAAACACAAAAAAAAAACCTAAGTAAAAAAATGTGATTTAAAAAAATAATTTTTACAAAGGTTGTACTCACGTCAGTATGCAAGTGAATATAGCTATCATTCCCGTGCTGAGCGGTAGCCACGCTAGGCCGGAGGTGAACAGTCTATTCTTTCTCCTCCTCCCCCTGCTCCTGCTGGTCTGCCTCTCCTCCTCCTGGGCCTCCTGCTCCTTCATCGCCTCCATCTCCTTCATCTCCTTATTCATATTATCCATCTTTGCTCCGAAACCGACCCAGCAGTCTCGATCCTTTCTCACCACAAAAAAAGTTACCAACTACAACCTGTAGTTGCACTAGTTCACACACGGATGCACCGTCCTTTTGATGATCACCACCAGTCTTGATCCTTTCTCACCACAAAAAAGTTAGCGACTAGTTGCACTACAGTAGTTCCACACGGATGCACCGTCCTTTTGATGATCACCACCAGTCTTGATCCTTTCTCACCACAAAAAAGTTACCGACTAGTTGCACTACAGTAGTTCCACACGGATGCACCGTCCTTTTGATGATCACCACCAGTCTCTTGCGAGGAGAGTCAACTCTGACGATATCACGAATGGTTCGTACATGTACCCAACGATGGGGACGTTTCGCAGGTTAGTCGGATTCAGGGGGTTTGCGTCCAGTAGTGGGGACGTTTCACGGGTTAGTCGTTGGGGGTTTGCGCCCAGCGCCGGGGACGATTCGCGGTTAATAATGGCGGGTTCACACTCGCAGCAGCCTCCGGTATATGAACCTCCTCTCGTTCCAGAGCAAAGGGCCTCCAAGCATCGCCTCTCCCGCTCCATTCAGTTGACGGAACTCGGTGGAAACGTGAGAAGACTTTGGCGCGCCATAAATCATGCATCCAGGACCAGGAACTATACTAATAACTATTGAAGGGTCTGCTCAGTTACCTGCACAGGAAAAAACAAAAAAAAGGCAAATTTTAGTGTCATTCGATATTAATTGTACTCCTGACAACGGACAGTCAACCTGTTTGAAACGTCGTCGAGCCCCTCCTACCACGCACCCTCTCCTTACAATAACTTTACCTGCGCTGTAGCTTTTATTAAAACTACAAGCTCAAGAAAGAATACCAACAGTCCTTTCCAGGACTACCACCAGTCCTTTCTAGGACTACCACAGTCCTTTCTAGGACTACCACAGTCCTTTTTAGGACTATCCTAGAAAGAATACCAACAGTCCTTCTCAGGACTCACCAATCCTCTCCTCATACATGGTGCAACCGCAAACCACACATAGTATATAATATCAATTGTGTAGTGTATGCAGGAACTAAACAAATCGTGCAGGTATGCCAGCAAAGTACAAGCTGAGAGCTGTTTAGATGTGTAGCCATGGTAACTAACTTGTGTGGAAATTACTGAATTCAATCTGAAATCATGGACCCTAATTTCTAAGGGTCCATGCTGAAATATAAGGCAAGAACAGGGCCTGAATTTCAGACTTTCAGCTTTAAAACTAGTATTTCCGATTTCCAATCAAACTGAAAATGAATATAAATATGTTATAGCAGGCGCAACCAAAATAGAAGCGTCAATAAACTACATGTACTAGCAGAAAATACAAATCTGGAAGTGAGAAAATCCTTGTCAAAGAAAGCATACACTTCATGATGGGGGCATTCATGCAAAAGGGACTAGCAATACTAAATGTGACCGGCTATATTGCTAAACCCGGCACTTGTCGGTAATTCATGTTTTGAAGAAATTGGCATTTTAAGACCTTAAAATTGAAACAATCATATCTTCGCCGATTATTGACCAATTAGTTACAACAAAGCATCAAATTAAAGCTTGTGATGATCGAGGCCTTTGTATAATGGTATGAAAATCTATATTTTGATTTTTGCCGACAAGTGCCGTGTTTTGCTACAGCCGGTCACAAATAAGGCAGGGCTCGACACTAGCACTTGCCCTATTGCCCTGGGCAAGTAAAAATTGATGTTGGGCAAGTAAAATTTTATAGATGGCCTAGCTTGGTTGCCCGATCGGGCAACTAAATTTTAAGTCCAACTACAAGTGAAAAACGTTGATCTAGAAGTAACGGGGCAAGTAAATTTTCTATTCAGGGCAAGTCAAACTTGAAAAGTAATGATTTTACTTGCCCTAATGGGCCAGTAGAGAAAAAAGGTTAGTGCGGAGGCTTGAATAAGGGGCTACCAATGCTGTATAATATATTGCGCATAAATACAGTTATATACATGTAGATCAATAGATCATGAATACGGAGTAGTAAACATCCTGTGAACACAAAGAGAGGAGTGACCTCCAATCTTTCATTGTCAAAGTACCCATCCTGACCATCAGCTGACAGTCCAAGTGGTGCAGATGATGATGGGGGCTATGGCAAAAAGGGGTGTAGATGATGGGGTGCAGATGATGATGGGATGTAGAAGATGCGATGTAGCTGAGGGGGGCTATGGCAAAAAGGGGCATAGATGATGGGGTGTATCGATGATGGGGTGTACATGATGGGATGTAGATAAGGGGTGTAGCTGAGGGGGGCTACATGGACAAAAATGGGCACTTGCTTTATTTTGTTTAAGAGTGGATGATATATCCTTACCTCCACCACCCCCCGCCCCCCCCCCCAGAAAGGCAAATTAGAATTTCGGATGATCTACCTGCACCAGGTGTAGCACATATTTGCAAGCTATTTATTTGGTTCAAAAGGAGATCATCTATTCATTTACCCCACCCCCCCCCCCCCCAAAAAAAAAAAACAACAACAACAAACAAACAAACAAACAAACAAACAAAACAACAAAAATAAAGAGATAAGGGATAACAAATAATTATTTTCTTTTTCAAAGTTTTATTTATGTTAAATTATCTATTTTAAAAAAATAGAATAGTGTAATGTGCCCCCCAGTAAATCTATTATGATTAGGCTTAAACCCGCCTAACCCTATAGTCTAGATGGACAATAGTTGAAAGGTCCATTCTAGCGATGCAGTGACCTGGTTAATGACATCGCTTCAAAAGGGCAGAAGTCCAGGACCAAGGGACTCAAAATTAACCCAGACCCAGACCATGCAATCACCAACTGACCTACATAGGTGATTCGAATCATTGGCTCTAATTCATACATTTGATGGAGATATATATGATCTCTGAATTTTGGTCTAGTCCTTGGTCAGTGTTGAGACACTGGCCCTGCAATGCGTGGTTGAAAGTGAATGCCTAGAATTCCATAGATCACTCTATGATGCAAGCAAGTCAACAACATATCAGAGTTCTTTAGGGAGGTTGGCTGCTATAGACAGGTGGCTGCAAAATACTGCAGGTACTGCAGGTTTTACTCAATCGTGCACTTTATCGAGTCCAGTCCAGTCCTTGGTTTTGAGACACTGGCCCCAGCTAGTGCCTGTTTGAATGCCCAGAATGTCCATAGAGCACTCCACAAACAATTCAACAAGTTAGGAGTTTGTGAAACCATCCTCCTTGGAATATATTGTATGCATTTTATGAATACCTTAGTGTGTACAATAATCATACGAGGCTCTTCATCAACTATTGATAGCTATACACAGATCAAAAACAACAAAGAAATAAATTTGAAAATTTTCAGGCCCTAATTCAGCACTGATGGGTGGTTAGTGAAGTCATACCACATATGTAGCTCGCTAGCAACTCCTAGTAACTCCTTGGTCATACAGTGCATAACTTCTCAATGTTGTACATATATATGGTTTACTAACGAAGTAAACGAACCCAAGACCAGCAACAGACATATTTCGCATCACACAGAGAAGCCTGGGAATTAGGCCCCATCTACAACAACATGGTTCACAGAACTCAATTTAGCCAAAAATTGACTTTACCCCCTTCTAGATACTCTCACACCGGACAGACAACGATGGAAAATGTGAAAGCAGTTCCGGATTTAATTCCATTGTTATTTACATCCAGTGTTTACTGCAGGCCCAAGAGTAGACCAGCAAGAGTCATGACACAGCGCTAACCTGGGTCAACAAACTTTCACATTCATGGTATAGCCTACCCATTTGCACCAGGCCTAGTTTATTATCAGACCTATCCAGTTACAAAACAACTGGTATAAATACAATGTACAAAGACTTCGTCATTATTGTCTATAATGACAGCAAGCGAGTGGGAGATAAAGAAAAAAAGGGATAGAGAGAGGCACAAATAATGAAATCTATATAATATTCCAATTTCATGAACAAAAGACAATTTAACTTCATAGTCAGGGAGTTTGCAACCATTTGCACAAGACCTAGTTAGTCATCAGACCTATCCAGTTACAAAACAATTGGTATAAATACAATGTACCACAGACTACGTCATTTGAATACAGGTAGAGGAGGGGGGGCAGGGAGAGGGGAGGGGGGGCAGGGAGAGGGGGGGGCAAGGAGAGGGGGGGCAAGGAGAGGGGGGGGCAGAGAGAGGTGGGGCAGGGAGAGGGGGGTGGGGCAGGGAGAGGGGGTGGGGCAGGGAGAGGGGGGGGGGGGGGCAGGGAGAGAGCAGGTGGGGGGGGGGGGGGGGATAATGTAATCGATATACATGTAATATTCCAATATCAAGAATAAAGACAACTGAACACAGTGAGTTTGCAACCATTTGCACCAGGCCTAGTTATCAGACTTCTCCGGTAACAAAACAAACTGGATATATGGTATAAATACAATGTATGCATGTACTTTGCAAGAGAGATGGAGATAGAGGAAGAAAGGGGGCAGAGAGAGAGAGAGAGAGAGGGGTGGGGGAGAGGGGTGGGGGAGGGGGATGGGGGGGGGGCGGGTGGAGAAATAATGAAATCAATATAAGATTCCAATTTCTATTTTAAAAAAAGACAACTGAACATAGTGAGTTGGTCCAAATATGTAATTTTCAACAGAAAGGTAAAATGAGAAGTACTTTTATAAAAAATATAAAAAAAGGCTGACTGGTTTTATTCAGGAAATGCTGACAATTATGCTGGCTGTTACGCATTACTATATAACTGTTAATAACATTTAATGGAATTGTCCTTCTAAAATAACACATACATCTACATGTAGTTGCTGGTAGTGGTAAGTGATATATTGTAAACCATTCAAGACAATAAAGTATGTAAAGTGCTTTGGTACTATTCACTGAACATTAACGTGGATCGTTCATAGACGCAAGATCACGCATTATTGGCACCAGTCCTAAACGGATTAAAATGATTATACCAACACAACCACTTCGATGACTGTAGCATTTTAACTAGCCAATTAATTACAAAATTGACAGAAAGTTGGAAAACTATATATATATGCATAATTGCATTATATAATGGGATTTTCAAAATCATATATATATATACTCGACTGAGATAACAAGGAATAAATGTCAATTAATATTGTATTTTTATTACGTGCACGGTACTCACTTGATGACATGCAAAAAAATGATAATGTGATGATACTTGATACATAATGTGACCAGCTATAGCAAAACCCGGCACTTGTCGGTAAAAATCAAACATGCAGATTTTCACACCATTAGAAAGGCCTCATCACAAGCTTTCATATTTTGATGCTCTGTTTTAATTGGTCAATAATTGGCGAAGGTATGATTGATTCAATTGTACAATCATAGCCTTTTACACACATTGTGTGAACTTAAAATGGCAATTTCTTCAAAACATGAATTACCGACAAGTGCCGGGTTCTCGCTATAGCGGGTCACATAATTATATGTGTCATATGAATTCTTCTTAATACATCATACATGTTTCTCCTGGTGGGCCTCTTCATGCCAAGTCTGTTTATAGACTCCTGCAAAGCACTGTGAGAGGATGCCGTTTTGTATAAATTAATTACGAAGCACAAGTTGAAACTATTATAATTAATAATTATTATGATCAACATCACACAACAACCATCAATTTCACCACTACTACTACCACCATCCCCCCGTACCACCACCACCTCCATCACCAACACTATCCACATCCACAAACACAGCCATCAATAACACCACCACCGCCACCACCACCACCACCACCACCACCACCACCACCACCACCACCACAAATACTACTATTACTACTTATTCTCATTTGAACAAGCATACCAACTTCCAGACAAAAACATAGGTAATCGACTGAAGAATAGGGTTGCAATTAAATATATTAATGTATAATGCATACAGGCTGAACAGTATAGACTACAATGATGATGACATTCAGATGTCATGGTATTGATGTCACATTGCTGACACACCAACTGCACATCTTAGTTCGCGTTTAATTGTTTGTTTACATACTGCTTGCCAAGTTGTCTGCCTTTGAGCGACCACATCGACAAAAGATTTGCAGTTTTTTATTTTGTGGTAGCACACACCCAGCAAGCATGCATGTACGAGTGCATTTCTACTGCACATTCCTTTACATTTGTGTAAAGGAATTTGCGGTGGTTGTGGTTGTAGTTGTCCACAAATATACATGTATGTTTATATTGTCGAGTCAGCAAATTATAATTGTGGTACGATCTAAGCCAAAAGTAATTTCCAATGTTGTTCATTCATATACATGACTACCTGAACAACCCACAGGTTGATTTTAAACGTTTTTTTGGCATGATAATGCCCCCCCCCTCCCAGGCCAGAGAGACACACAATTGAGCCCTAGAAACTGGATAATTTTCATTGTCTCAATGTATGCGAGCATTGGAACAAAGATAATAGAATTACCCAACAAAAAATATGAAATCCAAACAACACAGTTTGTAGAGGTGTATGTGATAGAATTAAATTCAAACAAACAATTTAGCTGCTCTAGCTTGCCTGGATAAATAAGATCAAATGTCACATCGACAATTACTAAGCCGAGTATTAAAAGCAAAAGTTGTATTTAAAAACTCTTCATGGTTGTATTAACCTTTAAAGGGACTTAGTAACATTGTCCAAAGGCTCAAAATAAAATTCTAATTCTAGCGGTTCCCTTATACCTTGTTGTATTAAGTATTAACAATAAAATCACGGGACAGGTTTCGGTTTTTCAAATTTCCCTTTCGTTACAAAGATATGTATGATTGAAGTATTCAGATAAGAAAAACTCCGGGCGAGTTTTTCTTCTGTGTACAAAGTGAGTGCAGTGAGTTACTGAATATCACTTTGCATTTTCGCTCATTACTTGGCCATTTGACTTGAAATTTTCACACAATACCCTGTGGACATATGAAATAACAACGATATACATTGCATCAACCATTCATCACTTTTTGCACATGTCAACAAAGTTACTAGATCCCTTTAAACCTGTGCCTAAATAAACAAGCAACTCTGAACTGCATGGAAATGCAGGCCACTTATTCCATTAGGATCAATTATGATTAATATTGTAGTATTTATAAATGATATTCCCTCCAATGTGAATGCACTTCTAAGGCCCGTCAGTGCGTAGATATAGGCTAATGAGGGTATCACATTCCACACTCTCAGTAATTATTTCATCTATCAGTGGCTTAGATTGGGGAAGGGGGGAGGGGGGAGGGGGGGTACGGGGGAAGGGGGGAACGGGGGAAGGGGGAAGGGGGAAGGGGGAAGGGGGAAGGGGGGAAGAGGGGAAGGGGGGAAGGGGGGGGGCAAGGGGTGGGGGAACCCTCCCCCTCCCAATCCCCCTTTTTGGAGAAATTTGAGCCTATCATATGCACATACTTGGTAAAATAAAAGGATATACAGTTTGCAACAGGGAAACAAATCAATATTTATTTTTCGAGGGCTACTTTTTCAAGCTTGCCGAAGCATTAAAATAGCAATTTCTTTTTCATTGAACTACATACAATTTTATGGTGGCTCTTTTACGACTTTCCGGGGCTAATTTGCCAACTAATGTATACGCCATATATTTTGCGTGGCGTAGGCCTACATACATTTTGCGAATCTGTAATTTACAAATTTGTGAGTGGTTAAATTCACGTTCGGCTGTTACCAACACGCATTCATGACTGTCTTGAGAGAGATGCTAGTGAAGTAATGCATGCAATACACATACGTGTATTGCTTTGCATTTGGTGTCAACATTTTAGTGCATTGTTAATTTTGCAATTCACAAGTGATTCGCGAAATTCGCGAAAATAAAACCCCCTGCCAGTTTCCCATGTAGGCAATTAATGTACTTGTTAGTATTGTTACACACTGTATGGTAGATTGACTTGTACTTGTAAATTATTGCAAAGTTCTGTGTAACACTAGTGACTGTACATAATCACTTGTTTATTGGATTCTAAATCGGTCCGTGCCAATGCAACGAGACTAATACTCCTCAAGGCTATTGTGTTGCACTTGCAGTGCGGCTTTGCTTTGTTCGGTCAGGGACATTTTCACTTTTCACTCTCGAGGATGATTTCTCTCTCGGGACATTTGTTGATCATTATTTGAAGCGCTTAGTTCCAAAATGCGCTAAAATCCACTTTTCAATTAAAGGGTACCACCACCCAAACATAATATTCTTATAAATGAAAGGTAACATCTTTAGTATTCCATTCCATCAACAAGTTCACAAAAATATGTTTCCAGAAAAAATATATATAATTGGAAAACGCATCACCATTCTAAAGCATGCGTTCATGGGTCAGCATGTACGAGACTACTTTGTCCAGAGCGAACGAATCGCCCGGGATTCTATTGTCTCCAAACATACGCGTGAATAGCATTGGCGCACTCGCAAATGTTTGGCCCGTACAGAACCCGGAAATAGTAGTGGTTCCGTAAGTGGTGGAAATTAATTGCTTTGTTTATGAATTACACAACCCTTTGCAAAATGTTGGGTATCTATTTGATATCACAAAACGGTACCAAAACATATAATTGTGTGTTGTTCTTTGCCTGGTGCCGTGGTCCCCTTTAACAACTGAATTTTAAACTTTCCAGTTAACAATATCAGAACATTAAAGGACCTAAAGAATACAACGTACTTTGGCACTTATTTCATAGTTTATGACTTGTGAAATAGGTCTGTCGAAAAAAAATCCATGAAAATAAACACAGTAGTGATTTAAGACTAACTTTCTGATGCAAAATCTCATTTCCAGCCAGTTTACGCCCCACCCACATTTAGGGTCCAGAATCGGAAGCGTGATTGACACGTGATCGACAATTCATTGGCTTACGTCATGACGCGTCATCTACAGAATTTAATTCATTAGTCCGTTCTTTAGATGACGTCACATTTTGGCGATTTAAAAGGGGCGTTCCCAGGACAATTAGATATTTACTAATTACCCCAAAATTGATTGATTTCATGAGAAATGACTACCGAATTCTTTTTCTTCAGGAACAATTAGGTACAGAGAGTCGAATTGTGAAAATTAGGCCATCTAGACACTGTAGTTCCTTTAAGGCTCATTTACGTAGCTATCTAGAAATCCGAATTTTAGGACAAATTAGTAAATTACTCTATCAAAATCAAAATATGGAATTGTCCATTTTCATATTCACATGTGAACAAAGTTGGACCCAGAAACCTGCTTTTCTCCCAAACTGAAAAAGTGGATTTAGTGCCTTTTGGAATTAAAGAGGTAGTTCAGTTTTGGTACAGATTGCTTTAGTATTACAAAATGCTACTAGATGTACAGTGGAAACTAGTTATGATAACGAGCAAGTTTATTGCAATAGTACACTCTGCAATTAAGAGCTGTACAGATTGCTATGATATGTACATTGGAGTCTGTTATATAACAAGGCCTGATATTGGGACCTTGAAAATAATCCTGTTTTATTAGGGTAAAAAAAACAATGTAATATAAAGAGCTTGGACCAGCGAAGATACCTTGTTATAAGATTTTGTTTATATCAGAGCTCTTTATTTATGAGATTCCACTGTAATAGGTCTAAGTAGAAAAGTTTAAAATTGCTTTCGATTTTGAATCGACACTGCAAAAAGTGCATCACACTTCACTTTCTTTTTGTTTTGTTTTTAAAACTCGCTTTTCATTTAATAAATGTAATGATTATTGGTATCAAAGAGTTTGTATACAGTCAAACCTGTTGTTAGTGACTTTCTGGGGGAAACCGGTGGCCACTGTAGACAGGTGACTTCTATAACACAGGTTCATAAACCACTTTTGATGACCACTATAGGCAGGTTGGCCACAATACACAGGTGGCTGCTAAGACATGTTTAACAATATAATGATTAATGGTATCAATGAGTTTGTATACAGTTAAACCTGTTAAATAGTGACCATCTAAGGGAATTAAACAAGTGGCCATTGTAGACAGGTGACTTCTATAACACAGGTTCATAAACCACTTTTGATGACCACTATAGGCAGGTTGGCCACAATACACAGGTGACTGCTAAAAGACAGGTTTGACTGTATTCAATGGTTAGCGTGCAAGTTGAACTGCATTGCATGGTGTTGCATACAAAATAATCATGGACGTTTTTTTTTTATCACAATGCATACTTTGTACGTATTTATAAATTTGATCTGCTAATATCCGCAGCTGTCATCTTCCCATACACCAGTAATTATACGCTGCCCACATAGATAACAGCAAAACCCTTGGGACCTAATTGAACATGTAGCACATGTAACAAAAGTTTAAAGGTAACAGACAGTTTTAGGAGACCATGCATGCCCTAAAAGAAGGCATGTGAAATATACCTGCTCTACCCACCCCCCCCCCCCCCCCCCCACACACACACACACTCATACAGCGAAATAACACATATATTTCAATGTAACTACATTCATTCTGTGAATTACAACAATTTTGGCATGTTTTTGCTGTGCTTTAGTTATTTTTCAAATTACTTTTCATATTATGCCACCTTTATCTTTTCTTATAATATAGGTTTTCCCGCCCAATTTCGTCAAAACAGCACTCAAATGGTCATTAACAGCACGCAATTTAGAACGAACTTGAATGAAGATCAGGATCGTGTTTCAATTAGCAAATTATTTCATTCAATTTGATTTTTGGACTGTGCTATTGCCAACTTGTGTCAAACCGAATTGAAATAACACCATTCAACTTAGAAAATCGTGTGAAGAGCATTCGATTTCGTCTATAAAGGTCAAATGTAGGCGTTTATACATTCTATTTCGTCTTAGGGCGAACATCTTTGGAATGTGCGCAATCCTATTCATTAATTCAGTTCTGATCGTTCTTATTTGAATGCTAGATGTGCTAAGAAGGACGCCTGAAAACGAAATAAAAAACCCAAATCGGTCCGAAATCTAAGGTCAAGCGAACTGGCACGAATTTGAATGACGGATGTGTATTGCCAAATTGTTTGACATTCTAACCAATTTGAATACGTTGTCGTTGCAAACTGAATGCAATTTGACGAAGATGAATGTTCTGGAGTTTAAAATTGAACAGTGTAAACAGCAGGTTTACAAAAACCACTCGAACTTGAATGACATATAATGAATATGCCCGCTATTTTGACGAATTTGGGCGGGAAAACCTATACTATTTCAAACAATTAGTTTGACCAATACAGACATGTCTGTAACTTGACCCATCAATACTAAGCGCTATATATCTTTTAAATCATCATTTCGCTATTCTAATTCTGTTATAATTTATGTTTTTTCTTATTTAAATGCAGGAGTATATACTGTACAGCCTACAGGTCTATATCAAAAATAATCCCTGCTTTGTTCCCCTCGTGCTCTTTTCGTCCTTGAAATATTGATTATTTTACGCACCCTTTGCTCTTAAACCCATTCAAGGCTGAACGATTTGGGGTATAACATGTATTCTCCATAGACTACAGCCTGGGTACAGTCCTGAATGTGTTAAATAGTGATTCAAGCACAGAGGGTAAAGTAAACACTAGATTGAATGCCAAATACACCCCCATGCTTGATGCGAATATAATATGTCTACTAATTAATATAATTTAAACAATCCTGATTGTGCGCAAGCTTATAACAGGGGTAGTAATGGTGTAAAGCGCTTTAGAGATGGTATTGTATCATATTAGGTATATTGTATCATATTAGGCACTATATAAATCGCACTTATTATTATTATTATTATTACAAATATTAATGGTTACTATGGCGTGCCAATTATTAGAAATGATTTGAAATATTGATTATTCTAAACGTCCTACGCTTCAGTGGTTCATCCGTGGCGTGTAAAGTAAACACTAACTGGAATGCCAAATATATCAGCCCATGCTTGATGCAAATTTAATTTGTCTAATTATATCAACATGCTCATAAAAACATTTAATGGTTACTTTGTGGAGTCAATTATTGGAAATTATTTAAAATATTGATTATTTTAAACGTCCTACGCTTCAGCGGGTTCAACCACAGCAGGTAAAGTCAACAGATCGAATGCCAAATATACCCTACATGTATATGCTTCAGGCAAATTTTATTTGTCTAAATTATATCAATTAACAAATGCTCATATATAAGCATTTAATGGTTATGTCTATGTGAAGTCAATTACTGGAAATAATTTGAAATATTGATTATTTTAAACGTCCTGCGCTTCAGTGGGTTCAACCACAGCGGGTAAAGTCAACACTAGATTGAATGCCATAATATACCTCCCGTGGTCCTTGCACAGTACGTCGCTAATGATACCATAAACAATCCCAATTATAATGCTCAATATCAAGTATAGGAATCATTTAAAGGATATATACAAAATAGGGCTATGCTTGAATTCAACTTAAAAGGGGACCACCACGCGAAGAACAACGCATGCTAATATGTTTCGGTGACTGTATTTTGATAGTAAATAGTGCCCAACACTTTGCAAAGGGTTGTGTAAATTTTCATAAACAATGTAATTAATCACCAAAACTTACGGAACCAACAGGGATTTTGGTTCCGTAAGCGTCAAACGTTTGCGAGTGCGCCAATTCTATACACCCATACTTTTGGAGACAATAGAACCACGGTAGACTTGTACATCGGCTAGACAATGGACTAGTCTTCTTCTGGAGACCTATGAACAAATACTTTAAAAGTAAGGTGATGAGTTTTCAAATCATATAATTTGACTGGAGACTTATTTTGCTGAACTTGATGGTGGAATATACTAAAACTATTATCTTTCATTCATAACAATATTATTTAGGGGTGTTGGTTCCCTTTAATTAAAGGGTACCAACACCCAAAAATAATATTCTTATTAAAGAAAGGTAACATCTTTAGTAGTCCATTCCATCAACAAGTTCACAAAAATATGTTTCCAGAAAAATCGCCCGGGAATCTATTGTCTACAAACGTACGCGTGAATAGCATTGGCGCAGTCGCAAATGGTTGGCCCGTATGGAACCAGGAAATAGCAGTGGTTCCGTAAGTGGTGGAAATTAATTCTTTGTTTATGAATTACACAACCCTTTGCAAAATGTTGGGTATCTATTTGATATCACAAAACGATACCAAAACATATAATAATGTGTTGTTCTTTGCCTGGTGGTCCCCTTTAACATGGCAAATCAGGTATCTCTATCTCTTTCTCTTTGAAATACATTTATAATAATAAAACTGAGGCTTGCATTTTTATTTAGATCGATATTCAGCGTTTTGGCCGCCTGGGGGCATACTTCTTTTGAATTTAGGCGTTTTGGCCGCCTGGGGGCCAAATTCTTTTGAGTTCACATCCTGGTATCAGTTCATGTGCCATCAAGTGTTAAAGTGAACACTACATTATAGATTGACATCTGGGACTATACCCCCCATGCATGATAATGCATTGAATGTTAATTAATACCAATTCAGTAGTCCCCGCTTTATTGGGTATAGGCTTTCGGTTTAGCGAGTTATATTTCACGCCTTTAACAGGCATACCGGAAGAAGCAGAAGATGAACTTCTAATTAAGAGAAACATATATAAATAGTTTAAATATTAAAGTAATGTTTGGTCAAATCTTACCCCTTTAAAGGGACTGTCCTCCTTTTGCAAGCCAAATTTCAAAAGTTGTGAGGTAAGGTCTTATATGAAAGGAAATGTCATTTAAAGGGATCTAGTAACTTTGTTGACACATGTGTGCAAAAAGTGATGAAGGGTTGATGCAATGTACATTGTTGTTATCTCATATGTCCACAGGGTATTGTGTGAAGATTTCAAGTCAAATGGACATTGCATGGCCAAGTAATGAGCGAAAATGCAAAGTGACATTCACTAACTCATCGCACTCACTTCGTACACAGTTCTGACGATCTGTTGGATTTTTGACATCTGAACACTTCAATTATAAATATCTTTTTAACGAAAGGGAAATTAAAAAAAACGAAACCTGTCCCATGCTTTTTTTGTTAATAAGAATACAACAAGGTATGAGGTAACCGCTAGAATTTCAATTGTATTTTGAGGATTTGGACAATTTTACTAAGTCCCTTTAACAGGATAACCCATCAAGCAGAGACCACTAAAGTACGTTATTATAATATTAGCATTATAATTAAATACATTAATTTGAATAGTTGCTGTGGGGGTGCTGATCATTAGGATATTTTTTTTAAAGGATAAATAACATTTTAACTGAGAACTGACAAGCAAACTAAATTATTTATTTTGGGAATGCCATAACCCTTATAAAAAATGCATACATGTACATACATGTACAGCAATACCGGTAATAAATATATGATAGGGATTACGGAGTCTTATCTATTTCTAGTCCTGGTATAATTATTTTTGGCATTTGGAAGTCTAAATCGCCCTTGGGGATAGATTGCCCAGGGAGCCCAATTATTTGTTTAATATCGATTGATTCCTTTCAATTCACCTCCGCCATCCTTCAGTGATGCTACCAAGCATGAAAGTCAACACCATAATAGAGTTGCCAGAACGGGACCCCCCATGTTGGTTATGCATTGAATAGCACAGCAATCAGACAATAATTATTATTATGATCACAGTGTGTATTTACTTTGGTGTCGCATGTCAATTTAAATTTGTGTACACATGTCGGTATGAGGTATCATTATTTGGTAGGGGGAAAAAAATTTCAATAGTGGGAGCTGTGTACGTGCTTAGTTCACCTATTCGGGACTGACCCCCAAAAGTACTCGGGTTTAGGTCTATGGAGAATTATACATGTTATAGCCAAATCAATCCGTCCTGAAGTCTGAACAGGTTAAATTGATACTGACTATTGATTTTAAAAACAGGCTACAATGTCTAGTTATCGTGTAATTTGTATCGCATCACACCCTATTTAATTATTCTACATGTATGAATTTGTTGGGAGTGGCTCACTTAGTTTAAAGGGTACCACCACCCAAAAATAATATTTTCATAAATGAAAGGTTTACATCTTTAGTAGTCCATTCCATCAACAAGTTCCAAAAAATATGTTTCCAGAAAGAAAAAAAAATAATTGGAAAAAGCATCACCATTCTAAAGCATGCGTCCATGGGGGGTCCATGATGGGTCTGCATGTACGAAGACTCAGTGCTTTGTCCAGAGCGAACAAATCGTCCGGGATTCTATTGTCTCCAACGTACGCGTGAATAGCATTGGCGCACTCGCAAATGTTTGGCCCGTACGGAACCAGGAAATAGTGGTTCCGTAAGTGGTGTTAATGAATTGCTTTGTTTATGAATTACACAACCCTTTGCAAAATGTTGGCTATCTATTTGATATCACAGAACGGTACCAAAACATATAACTATGTGTTGTTCTTCGCCTGGTGGTCCCCTTTAATTATGGATTTTAAAATCCATTGTCTATTGGAACTTAGGGTTAGTGGATCCTGTTGGGCTCAACACTTGCACTCAAAGTGCCCTAATGCAACCAAATGCATAACCCCTAAGGGATGACTATATTTTCTTCTTTTGTTAAACATTGTTTGTTTTTTGGGCAAGTAAATTTTTTATTTGGGCAAGTAATATGTGAACATTCATGATTTGACTTGCCCGAATGGGCAAGTAGAAAAATGGTTAGTGTGGAGGCTTGCTTTAATATTTCACGGATTGATCCCTTTGGCTTCAGCTCTCATCAATACCTTTGTGGAGCTACCAAGCATAAAAGCCCGTGTTCACACACAAAATTTTCATCCCTTAATCATTACTAAAGAATCAGCAGCTGACTATAGAATCAGCTTCTCATTAAAGGGGTATTCCGGGCCTGATAAAACCATTCGTTATTTGAATAAGCAGAATAAGAGGCATAATAGGTGAAAATTTGATCAAAATCAGACAAGAAACACGGGAGTTATACCTATTTGAACATCATGTACTAATGAGCGATGGTTTCAAAATTGCCGCCATATGCAACATCATTGACGAGCAACTCGCCATGGCTTTAGTACATGAAAATACACTTATTTCTCATTTTCGTTGCTAAAATTAAAAATTAATTTTTCTATGCTTGTTTTCACGAATTCATAGAAGAATATTGATGGGCCAACCTCTTTGGAATTTGTAAGCTCATAAATTTGCTTTGTTATTAAGAAAATTTAAATTTTGTAAAATTTCCATGTAGAAGTCAAAATGGCTGCAGCTCGCAAGTGACGTCACGATCGATAGCAATTGCGAACGATACTAAAAATCGGAGCAAAGTTCATCCTGTCATAACTTTTTTATTGCTCTACCGTTTTGGCTCAGATTTTCGATCATGATTCTTCATATTCACTTCATTTTATAGCAAACATCACATTTCTGGGGTGGAATTCCCCTTTAAAAAATCGTGTGTCTGAACGCTTACTAACGAAATGACGTATCGTTAGTCATGACTAACGAAACACGGGTTTTATCGTCGTTTCGTACGAGAGCTGACTATAGAATCACGCTCATATCGTGTGTGAACAAGGATTTCTCGCTTAATCATGGTTAGCTATATGACTCGTAACTAACTGGGCGTGGCTTAACGTGAACGTTCGCGCACACAGGGCCCTAGGGGGCCCCTAGGGAGACCTGGTGTTCGATGCACCTGGAAGCCACCTGGAAGCCACCTGGAAGCCAGTTGTTGTGGAATATTGGCTTGGTGTGTGTGAACGTTTGGTTTAATCATGATTCTTTAGTCATGATTAAGGGGTGAAAATGTTTGTGTGTGAACACGCTGAAAGCCAACACCACAGTAAAAAGCAAAATCTATCGGCCATGATGGTCACGATACTGAAGCTACCAGCGATACCATAAACAATCATATTACCCTCGGGCTCAGTGGCATACATGTATGGTCATTCATTGCATCTAATGGTTGCTATAGAGGGTAATACAATATAATTTATTTTTATATCATGGGCCCTTTTCGGGGTAGCTATTTAAGCGGAGAGATCATATAAAATTATGGATTGCATCTATTTGAATGCTTCATATGCATTATTGAAAGTTACCTTGCGATACAACAAAAAAACATATATATTCCCCTCAGCGGCGTATGGTCGTTCATTGCACAATGGTTGCTATTGGGGGTTAAACAATATAATTTTGTTTTTTAATGGGCCCTTTTCTTGGTAGCTATTTAAGCTGAGAGAGAGAGAGCATTTGATAAAATGATGGATTGCATCTATTTGAATTTCGAATGCTTCATAATGCAATATTGATGGTTACCAACGATACCATAAACAATTCTATTACATGTAGCTTCAGCGGCGTATCAGTCATTTAGTCATGGTTGCTATGGGGGGTAATTATGGATAATATGGGCCCTTTTCGGGGAACCTATTTAGGTGGATAGAGTATATTTGGTAAAATTATGGATTGTAAATTTGATCGCTTCATTATGCAATTATATCAACTACATTAGGTATCATCTGGTGCAAGAATTTTAATCATTGCATAAATTTAAATCATATTAATTCCAATTACAGTCAATTAGTTTCGACTAAAATCATACCCTGGTCACTCAGTCAGCAGTACAAACAAGCTAGAATCTTGAGTCATTTCATTTTGCTGATTTCTGAAAGTCTACCTATCTATCCATCTGCTATTCATGAAAGATATGTTATTGTTATTATTATTATTTATTCGGCATTTCAAAATAAAGTACAATGTATGATACAAAATGAATAGTGAATTTACAAAACGATCAGAAAACATAAAAGCATAAAAGCACCCCTGGTGAATCTCCCCAAGGTGCCTGGCAGGAAAAAAGAAATCTTGAATTTCTGTGACCCATGGGTCTTTCATGCCAACTTGGGGATCTGGAATGACATGGACATTTTTTTGTGTGTGAAATAAGCATAGTTTCTATGTCAATTGGCAATATAAAAATCATGGTACTGACACTAATGAACATAACTTTGAGAATGTGATGAAGCTATATACCGAGTACCGACGTGTTGAAAATAGGCACGCACATGTAACACATTCATATAAACATGTTCTGCAGACTTGTGCAAATTGTGTAAAATGTTTAGTTATTTAAATTCATTGTTAACTTTATTGATTTCTAATGACACCTTTTGTATGATGCATAAGAGGGAGCACATTATATGGATGATGCCTGTGGCACTTGATATGCTTGAATATGATTGCACTCTAAATAGTCATTTCATTAAAGGGATCTATAGTAACTTTGTTGACATACATGTGTGCAAAAAGTGATGAATGGTTGATACAATGTATATTGTTGTTATCTGATATGTCCACTGGGTATTGTGTGAAAATTTCAAGTTAAATGGACGGTATATGGCCGAGTAATGACAAAATGCAAAGTGATATTCACTAACTCATTGCACTCACTTTGTACACGTTTTTCGCGATCCAGTCTATAAACCAGTCCAGTCTAAACCTGATTGAGATTGCACAAAGATTTTAAAATTTTATTCAGTTTAGTGTAAATTTATTTTATTCATTTCAATCATAAAAAGAAGAAAGGGAAATAAAAATGTTTCAAACATTTTGTAACTTATTTAGTGAGACCAAATGAAACAAGGACCAAAATCCAAATTTATGGAGTTCAGTTCTGTGTTAATTTTTAACCATGATCCAACTAACAATACAATAAACCTCTCTGTTGTGCACACATCATACAAGTGCAAACAACATAAAGTCCTCTTTTTGTCTAGAGCCGTGATGTTTGCCTGTGTTGTAAAGAAGCTCTAGGCTACATAACCAGAGGGTCTCTAGCAGTCTATAGTCCTTATCAAGTGTGCTAAGTTATGTAATACTTACAAGCCAAATACTAGCATATTGTACAAACAGGTTGCAGGCTTTAGTTTAGGCAGGTAAACGTCTATCACAATGGTTGGCCTAGATACGTACAATGTTTGATGTACTGCACTTCATCTTCGAGCTGTATCCAAGTAGACAAGCCTCCATGGATACAAACTTTATTTTTATACTGGCCTGTTTGGGCAAGTACTTAGTGTTGAGACCGGCAGTATTCAAATGCAATAAAGAATACAGGGTGGCCCACAAATAATGGAACGGGGTACTTGCCATACTAAAGACTCTTGATGCCCGCCATACTGCATCGAGTAACGATCCACCGTGCGCCATCGTGAGTGTGCGTTCAGCTGTGTATAGAGAAGAAGGGGTACTAACAATGGCGCACGCATTGAACGTTACTAGTTGCTATGACGGGCATCATGTGTCTTCATTATAGCAAGCACCCCGTTCCGTTATTTCTGGGCCACCCTGTATTTAACCATGTACTTGTAAGATGCTGTGTTTACGGTACAACTACAGTATCTAGGGCCTCACTACAATAAAGATTGTTACACAATGGAAATATATAATTTCCATTTTAGAAACATTTAACGCCTGAATTCTAAAAAATATCTTGTTCCAATTTTAATACCTTATCGCTAATATTATGGGATAATTTTACAGGATTTAGAGGATTATAACCTTTTAGATAATTGATTGATGATTGTTTTCTTTTTTCTGTTTCTTATGTACGATGTTTGTTATGTATGTGCAGTTGATGTTGACCTTCCTTAGGAAATCAAATGCAAAGAACTTGAACCCGTTCAGGACTATATGATGACACACGCGGTACCCCGGGGTACCGTTATACCCCGGGGTACCGCGTTGTGTAGCGCCATCTTGTGTCCACTTAAAGCACAACCATATTGCGGTGTGCATGCAGTGCAGCGCGCGCTTGTATGCACGCTATACCCTAGTACAGCCCTAAAAAATAAATAAATAATTAAACAAAATGGCGGATATTCGTTTGGTACCCCAGGGTACCATTTATGTCATCAGATATTCCCTGAAAATGCTCGGGCACGAGTCTACATGTGAATGGAAAATGCATGTTACACCAAAATCAGTCCGTCCTTAATGGGTTAAACTGAACATAAAGCAATGAGTTGTCTCCTGTTCATCTAGGTGCTAAAAGTAAAAGATAAATCAATGGACTGTTATATCCATAATTAATCTAGCACATATTGCAGAATAATACATTTGTTAGCCATGTAGACAAGATCCAGATCATAGAAATCTTGAAGTTCATGATTTAATGCATTAATTAAGAACACTGTCTGGAAGTTGGCACAATTTACCCCCTGCATGATCACAGCTAGCATGAGATTGATAACTTTAATTGAAACTTAAGATTCAATTCATGGATTTTAAATTCATGATAAATAAATCAAACTGATCTATGCAATGATTCACTGTCTATGGTGTGAGAATGTGAGTCATAGGATCGAGGTTAAGAAATCTTCATAATTAATGCCACTAAAGAAAATTGTCTCGAAGTAGTTAATAATACCCCTGCAAGATCACAGCAAGAGCTTCCCAGTGGAAATTTGAGTACATCCATATTTCTTTAGAAATAAATTTGACATGTTGTCATTGGAGAGGAGTGTTTTGATGGTAAAAAGAGCAATCTAGGCTCCAACAGGCATTGCGCATATCATTGGCCAAACAAATTGATCAATAGCTTTTGCTTGCAGCTAACATATCTATAGCTCAATTAAAGCGTATGTGCTAGACTTTTTTTTATTTTGAACGTTTTGTTGCTCAAATAGTCAATTTCAAAGCGGTTCTTGTCTGTATCTTTACATTAACAGATCTATTGTTATATTCTTTCATATGGTAAAAAAGAGGTGATACAAGCATGTACATGTACCTATGTAAGTGTATTACATTTATTTTATTTTGTATGTGTTCTTCAGCTTTAATAACCGTTAGCCTGTTCCCTAAGTACATGTACACACAGTAATCCCCATCTAGAGTTAATGCAGGACCCACCACGTCCCCATTAAGGCTGAACATATATTATAGATGTTAACAGGCATAGAAGGCATTGTTTAATTGGGCGTCTTAAGCCTATCATTCATTAACTAAATTGCGCTGATCAAGGATCGAGTTACACCTAGAGACAGAGAGCGAGGGGGCCTGTATGTCTAAGGGGGGGGGGGGGGGGGGGGTACGTAGATGTACTGTAAGATGATCTACCCATTTCCCCTTCCTTTTGCGATAAATACTTAATCCATTCATGAACGATGAAGCGTTCGCTCGATCTTGTCTAAATGAGGAATACAATATTTTGGCTAATCAATTACATCTCTGCATAGGCGTAGAAGACAAGAGAAAGTGTGGCTGAAGTGAACCAAATACGCTGTACAATACAATACAATATAAAAGCCTTGATTTCTCTACTGGCCCTTTTGGGCAAGTAAAAACATAAACTTTTAAGGTTTACTTGCTCCAATATCAAATTGAATTGCCCTCTTAGTTACTTCTTGATGAGATTTAGATGTAAGATCTATTACATTGTTCTCTCATAGTTGGAACTTGGAACAATTATTTAGTTGCGCGATCGGGCAAGCAAAGTTTATAGCAAACCAGACAATTTATGACATTTCACTTGCCCGACACCCATTTTTATTTGACCTGGGCAAGCGGGCAAGTGCTAGTATATTTTGCAAGCGGGCAAGTGCTAGTATATTTTGCAAGCGGGCAAGTGCTAGTATATTTTGCAATATAAACGTATAGTACTCCATAGCACAGGTACGTGTACATATTATACATTTATAAAGAAACAACTTAATTATAAAATTAATGCAAAATGAAGGGCTGGGCTGCAGCCCCTGCTAGAGTTATCTACATTATATTTATTTGGGCAAAACTATATATGACGTGAGAAATGTTGTTATCATGTTGCTTGCTTGTTCGTGAAATTTGGGCAAAAAATACTTGCAAAATCTAGAAGGGAGCAGTAAAACCCATTGCCATAGGATGTACCTGATTGGCCTTGTATTAACTCTACACTCTAGTCTCTACATGGATTGCAAAATCTAGTTGGGCCTATAGGAACCTTGTGGGCCCTGTATTAACTCTGGGGGGGAATGAAATAGAACCTCCTTGGTAAAATCTAGTTGGAAACGGATTAACCCATTGCACATGGGAACCTGGTGGGCCCTGTATTAACTAGATAAACATATAAAATATAGGAGGAAAGAGGTTATTGCATTGCCTACAGGAGCCTGGTGGTCCCTATATTAACCCGATCACTTTGAGATTCTGAAATCCCCATAGACTTTGTACATAGCCCACCCGGTTCCCGTAAGCAACAGGTTTTAACTCTAGATGTGGATTGCAAAATCCAGTAGGGAACTGTACATGTATGTTAACCCAGATCGGAACCTGGTGGGCCCTATATAAACTTTAAATTAATGTTCAAGATTTCTACATCGAGTTTGGAATAAGTTCATTGATTGCCTATAGAGACAGGAACCTGGTGGGCCCTGTAATAACTTTATGAGGATTGTACATTGTTCTAGTAGGGAACAAGTTAATTGTGTTCTCTCCACCCACCAATACATGTAGCATTACTTGATTTACTTCCTACCATTCATCCAAGCTCTGTAATTAATTCTCTTCGAAACAATGGGGTGTCAAATTAAACTTAAAGATAACAGATAAGCCTAAGTTCTGTGTTTATCTTTGAAGATTGCAACATATAACCCAGTGGTGTACCTGGTGGATTTATTTATTGGTGGGTGGGGGGGCAAGGAAAGAATAATTATTTTTTGTTTAGGGGGCTACTTTTTCAATCTGATGGATATCACACAAAAACATAATACCCTACATGGTAATTTTAGGGGCTACCAACTGATTTTAGGGGGTTAATTTGAAAAATAGGTGGCAAAGTCGCCCTCAGCCCCCGTGTATTTCCTACCCTGGTGGGGGGGGGGGGGGGGGGGGGGGTAGGGGTGGGGGACATGGCAGTCAATGCACACTGTACACTTTTCGTAACCCTAGATTGTTTTTTTCTTGTTTATGTTAGCATGTTCTTCAGAAACGCGCCCAGTATGCGCCCAGTATTCGCCCACAGCATGCGCATGACATGACAAAAAGAACGGAAGCTCTTGCACCTTTCCATTCACTTTGTCATGCCATGGGCACATCTTAGAAGAGAATGCCATTTTGACAAATTGTTTTGGGCACATCCACAATTAGCCCTGTTAGCTTTTTCTAACTAAAGCAGGTCTCCATGCACTAACTTATTTCTCTACTGGCCCGTTTGGGCAAGTAAAATCATAATTTTTCAAATTGTACTTGTCCGAACAGAAAATTGTAAGCAACCAATATAGTTAAAATAATTTGCGATACTTGTAAAGATGAATACAATAATTTGAGACAACTGAAAATATCAAACCTGCTGAAGAGCAATGATAATAATAACAACATAATATATGAGATAGTTTTAATCATATTTTCAAATCAACATATCTTGATAAAATTTAATCATTAGTGCATGGGTATTATTTTGTTAAATACAATATTTTGTATAATGCAGGTAAATCTTTAAACAATACAAAAATGGCTTCATAATTTTGTTTCATTTAGACACTTCACTATGTTCACTTGAATATCTGTAATTACTTGTTTAATTGTCTAAATATTGGGAATTTCCAACTGCATCACAGTTTTAACTGTTTAACATATAACATAAATACAAAGTTGTAAACTAATTTTAAGTTCGTAACTACTCAAAATAAGAGAACGTCACCATTTTCCTGGCTTGCCTTAGCTAGTTACTGTACATGTAGCTTACTTATAATTATAATTTATACAAAGATAATAAGGCCTTTTTAGGGGCGTGTAAAAATACAATAAAAGAACATAAATATTTACCTGAGACTGAGTTTGAGATGGATATTGTCCAATAATGTCCGCCGAATATCCTCCAACTTCGACGCTTAAAACGTAAATTCTACGTTACTTTTCCAAAGTTTGTGCAATCATCAAAAAAAAGATGATGACGATGTAAGTAACCAAAAGCACCTGTTCACTACATGCGCAGTATTCCAGTGTGTAGTGCAGTGTACAGCGTTGTGATGATGATGATGATGCGGTAAAGTTCAGGGATGCTGAACTATCTAACTTCATCCCCGTCCGAACAAGACAACTCCAACTCCAAATCCCTAGCTACAAATTATCGAGTTTTACTTGCGACTCTGGCAGAAATGACAACAATATAATCCTGTAATATAGTCCAGTAGAGTCTACAAAATATACAAAATCATCCGAATGGTTGAATTGACGCAATTATCTTGACAAGATTCAAGAATCATGCGCTCTTGCGCTCTTGCCCGTACAAGTTGCAATAACACAATGGCAAGGCTACATGCTATACAGAAACCGTGATGCAAAAAACTCGTGTCGTCTGCTAGTGCTGCAGCTCTCTGCGTTTGTTTACCATCCAGTCCGTCCACGCGCACGAGTTCCCCCCAATGCGATTACGGGATGAGATCTATAGCGTCAGCTGGTAGCTAGTGACTGAGCCGATATTGGATCCCGGGGAAATTAGGCCAATTGTCCAATGAGATCGCGTCGTTGTCTATCGCTATGCAATGCACAAACGCACACAAAATCGATGGGTGGATTGGAGCGGGGCTGAATGAATGAGCGAAAGTTCGTTTGGGAACCATGTGAACTTTGGGTCTGGAGAGGTGTCGTGAGGCCAATCGGGGGCCAATCGAACTCGGTTCGGTGGTTTTGAAAGGGATTACTGGTATAATAGCCTATCCGATAGGCATCGTGCTGTCTGGCAGGTTCTACAACGGCACTGTACTAACCGCGAAAGGCTGAGTTTGAGCGGGGCAGCGCGAATGGAGCCAGTTTAATAGTATCTAGCTCTCTCACAGCTAGCTAGCTCGCGATCGCATATAGAATCTCCAAGCCATATAGAGCCTTGACTAAAGGCTACTGGTATAAGAGAAAGGACACAAAATACGCTTCCCACGAATTATTGATTATGTCTGGTAAAATGACCTTACGAAACGATGAAACAAGCAGGGGGAATAGGGGGGGGGGGGGGGGGGTGGTCTCCTTGAAAAGAAGATTGTGCTATATCTCCGATTGATCCCCCAGACTCAAAACCCTCCTATCCACTTTACATTTAGTTTTATTATGAACATATGTTTGAAAAACTCAACATCTTTGCAAGGACAAACTAAATGTGTGTATACATAGTGATTTGTAAAGCTTTGCATTATTACTGTTATCATAATCATTTCCCTCTTTCACGTATCATTCAAAATACCCGTAGCCTGCGCTATCCATGATAACCATCGATATGAAAATTGTATACGTCCAATTTTTGACCCATGCCATTCAAAGAAAAAAGTTTTGTATGGACTCCTACATTATTAAGTAGGGGTGAAGTTCAAGTTCAAGCGCGGTATAGATGAGAGGGACAACGCAGTGTACGTATCATGTGCGTTCGGCTCATCAAGGATACATACGTACTGTAATCAACGTCGACGTTTCCCGTTTCATACGCGATTAGTCACAGTCATATGCGTAGGAGGCGGGGGGAGGGAGGGGCTGGGGACTGCAACCCCCGGGAGTTTTGAAAAAGACCATAATTTTCGGGCAAAAAGCATCTAAAATTCGGGCAAAACAATGGGTGATTTCAAGTATGGTGTTTAGGGCTGGTGTTAGTGTTTATCAAACTGGTGTTTGTGTGTAATAAACACTAACACCGGCATTAAACACCATACTTGAAATCACCCAATGTCATATTCGGGCAAATCCGTGTCACATTCATGTGGTGAGGGATGTTCAAGAAGGCAGCATGATAAAAAAAAATACCAAATTTTGCAAACATACTGTGTGTAATAATGGTACAGTTAGCTACTAGCTAATTATATAGACATATAATAGATAGATAGATCGATATATAAATAGATAGTTAGTTAGATAGAGATAGATAGATAGATAGATAGATAGATAGATAGATAGATAGATAGATAGATAGATAGATAGATAGATAGATAGATAGATAGATAGATAGATAGATAGATAGATAGATAGATAGATAGATAGATAGATAGATAGATAGATAAATAGATAGATAGATATGAGATAGATAGATAGATAGATAGATAGATAGATAGATAGATAGATAGATAGATAGATAGATAGATAGATAGATAGATAGATAGATAGATAGATAAATAGATAGATAGATATGAGATAGATAGATAGATAGATAGATAGATAGATAGATAGATAGATAGATAGATAGATAGATAGATAGATAGATAGATAGATAGATAGATAGATAGATAGATAGATAGATAGATAGAGTGAGTTAGGGTTAGGGTTATTGTTAGGGTTAGGTAAAGGTAGATATGTAGACAATAACTAAAATATAAATATGATATTTTGATCAATATAACAATCTGTTCTTTTAATATTGATTTCACACACAAATATATTAATCCATTCCTTTATTCTTTTCATTTATAATTCATTATTTTACATGTTTACTAACTTTTGTTCAAGTTAAAACAATTATTTAAACCATTTAGTACTTATCCAGAACATACTCAAGCTATTGAAGGTATATATAAAATGCGTGCTTTGCTAAAATCAAGCAGTCTTGAATGAATGGGGTAATAGTAAATCTTTATTGAAAACTAAATAAAGGTGCGAGACCTTTATTCCGCCAAATTGGCTCTGCTGTCGAATGAACAGTCATACTGCCCTCTAACGTCTATGACCATACATTCATTTTGTTTTCTTGATGAAATTATGGCCCGTGCGATTGTGTTCGTTTTGTTTTCTCTTGTCTCGAATTTGCATACACTTCGCAACTCATGCGTTAATAATTCCTTTAACTTCATTTTAGAATGTCAGTTTTGTCACCCCACATACAACAATTAAAGGGATGTAATACTAAAAGAATCCATATAATCTTTTTTGTATTTCATGACAAAATCCAATTGTCCTATAAAAAAATAACAATTTCAAGCAGAAAATATGAATTAATTAATAAACAATCAATATTCAATGGTGAAGCATGGTCCGGCTGATTGTGGTGGTGGTGGTGGTGGGGGGGGGGGGGGGGGGGGGAGACAGGCACATGCACATGGACACCCAAAAATAATATTCTTATAAATGAAAGCTTATAGTTTTAGTAGTACATTTTACCAACATGTTCAGAAAACAGGTACCAAAACAATTTATATAGTTGGAAAACGCATCACCGACTATCTGTTGTCTAGGATGTACTCATCTTATATTGTCTCTAAACATAAGCGTGTATACAATTGGCGCACTGGCAGAAATTTGGTGCATACGGAGCCATGAGGCTCTTTTGGTTCCGTAAGTGTTGGTAACTAATCTGATTGTTTATGAATAATTATACGACCCTTCGCAAAATGTTTGACATCTATTCAATATTTAAAAAAATTTAAAAACAGGCCAGAACAAAATAAACCGTTTTTGTTGTTGTTGTTGTGGACAGTGTTCATGAAGGCTTACACATCATGTTTTTGAAACTTCACAAAGCTCAACCAGGGGGGGGGGGGGGGTTTCACAAAGATTCAAAGTTGAACTTGACCCTAAGTTGGACCTAACTATTATGGAAAGCTGTTAGTTTCATTGTAGAATGGCAGAAACAGTTATTTTGAAACTTTGAAAAGTTTGATAAAATCAGTTATTTTTGTTATTATCAAGGATATAAATTTTTGTTCAAAGTTTCAATTACTTGAATTTGTTTGCTTTTGAATATGTTTTTATTTCAAGGCTACAAATGGCGCTCCATAGCATATAGTTGTTCGGTCCATTTTATAGTTAAGTTCAACTTTGAATCTTTGTGAATCACACCCAGTACTCTTTATTATCTGTAATAACGCAAATCAGGAGTGATACAAACAAGATTTGTTCATTATATATTTTAATAAATTTTGCTTTAATTTATATAAAGATTTGAAAAGGTACAACAAACATTGGAAAATATCTTCAGATTATTTTTTACAAACACTGTTTATATAATTCACATAATACATCAATAGGGAACATTTTTTACAAACTCATAATTTAGAAAGTACCATAAAAATAACGATTTCAATATCTAAATTCCGTCCAAACCACAAATAAGTACTGTGCAATGTAAATTGATATAAAAACATCAATATTAATATGTACAGTATTGCAGATTAAGATAATGTTGATAATTATGATTTATTATGGCCCTATTTCATCATGTTTTTATTTAGTATGCATAATAATAATAATAATAAACAGTTCTTATATAGCGCATATCACACCTAGGTTAGGGTCTCTACGCGCATAAGAAGGAAGCATGTAAGCAGGGGATAGGATGAATACAGAGATAGATCAGAGATAGAAAAGAAGAAAGATATAAAAGAAACAAAATATATATAAATATTATTTCAAAATAAGTGTTTTTAGACAGGTCCTAAACTTTTCAATAGTGTTGAGTTGTTTTGTATTTTCAGGGAGATTATTCCATAGTGTTGCTGCTGCAAATAAAACTGAACGGGCCCCATAAAATATTGTACTGAATGTTGGACAAACTAAGAGGGACTTACTCTGGGAGCGCAGATTCCTAGCAGGACGATATACTTTAATGTAATGAAATAGTTATAATCTGTCATAGAAACAAAACATAATAACTATCAGAATAAAATTTCCGCAGATATATAATACTTCCCCAATCCCCCTTTAAAATATTACTAGTAATTAATACTTAAAAAGAACTTATCACAATATACATCTTTGGTTACAAAATGGGGTTTGTGACCATAAAATCAGTGTCAATATCAATATCAATATCATAATTCAATATTCAGTCATCTTTAAAACGTACTCACTACATGAATATATGCGACCTTACACCACAAAAGACTGGAAAACTGATTGTGCTGATTTTCATATGACATTAAAATAGAAGTCATTACATTTAAAATGGTATATAATTTGTCATATTCGGACTATAGAGCAAAACCTCTCAAAATGAGCGCCAAAGATTTGGAACATGGCTGAAGCAATTTTAGAATGAGGGAGAAACGGGCTGATTCAAAGATCAGCGTCCATTTAAGCGCTGTAATCAGATAATTTGTATTCTATGAAAAATCACATTAAAACATGATTTCTGATGCTCAAAGTTTCACAGAAGGTAAACTTATTCAAGAAATACCAAAATCACAAATCTCATATTTAAACAAATTTGAATATTTCAGCAGAGAAACTACCACAGCGACCGGTCATTTTGTGGTGTATTGTAAGGTCACATGTAGGTACGGTGACTGGAATGTTACTTCAATAATTAAATAATAATAATAATAAGAGGTTCAATTTTATATAGCACCTAATATGATACAATTATCATCACGAAGGGCTTCACATTTATTATTACGCCGGTCATAGGATACCATGCCAGCCCGCACCGCCAGTTAAAACTCCTATGGAGTATTCAGGCCCCATATTCATGAAACCCTGCTAGCTTAGTACCCCTGCTAAGTGTACTTTAAATGTGCAGTTTATTGAGCAACAAACAGTTTTCCTAATCCCCAACTAGGGTCAACTGGGTAAGCCTTATAAATGTACCCTTTAAGTTAACCTTAGTTAGCAACTAAAAAATATCCTGCGTATACTTCTTAGCCACGTCATCCAACATAGGCTAAGCAAGGAACTAAGCTAGCAGGCTTTCATGAATATGGGCCCAAGAGGATGACCAAGTACTACCAAGTACCAAGTATCTACACTACCCAGGGAGCATTCCTTCCAAGCGGCAGCTCATAGGGCATCGAGGAGATCATTCACATAAAGTCACTCACATGCACAGTCGTACCCAGGATTATTTCAAGGGGGGTGTTTTTTAGCTTCATTTAGTGTTGTAGTTGGGGTGTGTTATACCTAATACAGTAATTTTTCCGCTAAAGTGGGGGTGTTTAACATCCTAAACACCCCCCCCCCCCCTGGGTACGCCCATGCTCACATGTACACGTACACGTAGGTTCAAGGTGTGTATATATTTCAGTGCGCCCAGTTGTAGGAGTAGATCTTCTGCCAGACTGGGAGGTAGTCTAGCAGTGGTTCTGTCAAATGAAAAAAAAGGAAAAGAAATATGATAAAACAATTTGTATTTGGAATGAAAGATTGACATGAAATGATATTTATACTAAAGACGATCTCTTGCACATTGCAGATACAGTCAAACATGTGTATAGTGACCACCCAAGGGAGTCAAGAATAGTGGCCACTGTAGACAGGTGACCACTATAGGCAGGTTCCACAACAGCGTTTTTCTCTACATGTTTACATATTTGTGTAAGTACTGTGTTGCCGAGCAATGAGATTTTACAATTTCAAACAATTTCAGTATATTTCAATAAAATTCTTGTGCATCAGGAATTATATTTCAAATATGATTCAGTGTAAACAGTGATTTCTGAGCTATCTTAGTTTTTGTAACATTCAATTTCCTTTACCATACTTTCAATTATCCCAATTGGATTTCTATGGGAATTCCAAAATCTAGCTCAGGGAATAGGTTAACTTAGGGGACCACCAGGCAAAGAACAACAAATAAATATATGTTTTTGTACTATTGTGTGATATCAAATAGATACCCCACATTTTGTGTAATTCGTAAACAATTCAAATAATTACCACCACTTACGGAACCATTATTATTTCATGCTTCCATACGCGCCAAACATGCAAGCGCGCCAATTCTATTCACGCGTACGTTTGGAGACAATAGAATTACGGACGATGCGCACGTCCTAGACAAAAGGTAGTCTTCATATTATGCAGACCCCCGAATACATGTTGCCGTATGGTGATGCTTTTTCCCAATTACATGTATATATTTTTTCTGAAAACCTATTTTCTGATCTTTTTTTGGTGGAATGGACTACTCAAGATGTTACCTTTCTTTTATGAGAATATTATTTTGGGTAGTGGTACCCTTTAAGTTCATGTGAGCCACACTTACTTGTGATTACACCGGTGCCTGGGATTGATTCGCCAGTCGACTGAAGAAGACTTTCTAATCTTGATCTGTAAGAAGGAACACAAAAACAAACGAGCATTAGACAAGAATTACATTTAAACAGAGAAAAAGTGTAAAAGTTCAAGTATAAAATGAAGTTTATGAATTGAAATCTGTTCTGAACTGGTTAGAATATCACAAGAATACATTTGATAGCTCCTGGATATTGAATGTGATGAATTTCAATATCAATAATCAATATCAGCTTACCTATCCAACATCAAAAATCTTTTGTGGGGCTTTTAGCACATTCACAGTTATGCATAGATATATTAGAGACCAATAATAAAATTCATGATTAATGCTAAAACTTAATAAATTGATCGTTCAATTACATAAGATCAATCGAATGGGTGCTGCATGAAACATGAACACATGAAATTAACATGCATTTGAGCACGATTTGCTTATAAATAATGATAATATATGACCCGCTATAGCAAAACCCTGCACTTGACGGTAATTCATGTTTTGAAGAAAGGGGCATTTTAAGTTCTCATAATGTGTGTAAAAGACCTATGACTGCAAAATTGAAACAATCATATCTTCGCCAATCCTTGACCAATTTGTTAGAAAAAAACATCAAATGAAAGCTTGTGATGAGGCCCTTTTAATGGTATTGATTTTTACCGACAAGTGCAGGGTTTTGCTATGGCCGGTCACATATACTGAATTTATATGGCATCTAATGTGATTGACGAGGATTACCCGGGTCAGACTGTAATTACTGTGAGAAAACGTTGAAACAAGCAAGCAAAGAAGGAAAAAGAGCAGCATCAATCGACGAGCACGGACTTCTCCCTCGAGTTAAACTTCCCCTTGACATCTTGTCTTTTTGTAACTAGGTACTCTCTTTGACCCTAAGGACAATTGTCGTGGGAGCAAATGCGAAGTCACAGCGGAATACATCCCATTACAGTTTTAAAACGTTGAAGCAAGGTGAGGGAAGTAGATAGAATAGCAGCATCAATCTTCTGATGACGAGCTCCCGACTTTTCCTTTGAGTTAAACTTCCTCTTGACATCTTGTCTGTCTTTTTGTAACTTCAAAAAATTCTACAAGTACATTTATCATCTTTGACACCATATAAGGATAATTGTCGCGGGACCATATGCAAAGTCACAGCGGAATACATCCCATTTTGTTGTGGAATACAGCAGAATACATCCCATTACCGTGTGAAAACGTGGAAGCAAGGTGAGCGAAGAAGATAGAAAAGCAGCATCAGTCTTCTGTTGACGAGCTCCGACTTCTCCCTCGAGTTGAACTTCCCCTTAAAATTTGTTTTCTCAACTTCACAAAACTCAACAAGTACTGTTATCATCTTTGACCCTAAGAGCAATTGTCGCTGGAGCATATTATATGCAAATCACAGCGGAATACATCCCATTTTGTTGTGGAATACAGCGGAATACATCCCATTATGTTGTTAAGGTCTACTTACTGCGTGAACACGTTGAAGCAAGGCGAGCGGAGCAGGTAGAAGAGCAGCATCAGTCTTCTGTCTACGAGCTCCTTCTTTTCCCTCGAGTTGAACTTCGCCTTGACATGCTTCTTCATAAGTTCCAAGCTACATAAAAAGTAAAAGAACAGGAGATTATTTTCACAAATTTGTTCACTATTTGCTGTTAAATATGTTTTATTCCAGGGCTATGAGAGGCTGAAAATTAAGTTCAACTTTATAAAAGTTTTCAACTTTTTTTTTGTACACATCATCATCATCATCAACTGACAACAACATCATCATCATCGACTGACATCATCATCATCATCATCACCATCACCATCACCATCACCATCATCATCATCACCATCATCATCATCATTTATCATCATCATCATCATCATCATCATCATCATCATCATCATCATCACCATCACCATCACCGCCATCGTCATCGTCATCGTCATCGTCATCGTCATCGTCATCATCATCATCATCATCATCATCATCATCATCAACATCATCATCATCATCATCATCATCATCGCCAGCATCCTCATCATTTTAACTTACCTTGCTACATCTGTTGACAACGAAACTAACCAAGGCACCCACGAGGCCCAGCCCCAAACACAGAGACATGATACTGCGGCACAGCGGAAACATTAAGGAAATTATGTAGCAGTTATCATCAATAGAATAATAATATGACAAATTTATATAGCGCTTAATGCAAACAAGCCTCTAAGCACTTTAGAAAAGAAAATTAGAGTATACAGAGTATAGAAATAGAGAGTGGTTGAGCTATGACTGATAATGTTGTCTATAGAGGTCAACTGTCTACAGTGGCCACTTTAATTGTTTCCCTTGGGTGGTTAGTACATGTATACACAGGTTTGACTGTATATCAGCCAACATGCCTATAGTGTCTAACAAGAGTAATCCACTGCAGAGAAAAACAATGTTATGGAACCTGTGCATAGAGGTTCACATTACTGCCCACAATGGCCACCTTTTCTTGTTTCTCTTAGGTGGTCACTATACATAAGTTTGACGGTAGTCTAAACTGTAATGATCTTTTTGTCTACTCATTTCGGATAAAATGCATACTGTTGTTTTTCGCGACACTTTTGTTAAAGCAAAACCAGTACACATACTATATTTTTGTTTGCAATTATGGTAGCTTATTGATTTACTAACCCAATTACAACAATAGAGTACCGTCAAACCTGTCCTCGCAAACACCTGTCTATAGCAGCCAACCTGCCCATAGCTGCCACCAACCTCAGAGAAAGCCAATGTTATAGAACTTCTCTACAGTGGCCACTTTTCTTGTTACCCGTAGGTGGTCAATTAACACAGGTTTGACTGTATTTTGTGTGATTAAATCAAATTGGTTTTCACTAGCCAAAAAGAGAAGTCACATCCAGAATGCAATAAAGCAGGGCTCAACACTAGCACTTGCCCGCTTGCCCAGGACAAATTAAAAATTCTTGTCATGCAAGTAAAATTGTGTAAATGGTCTAGATTGTTTGCCCGATTGGGAAACTGATATTTCTGCAACTACAAGAGTAGAATGCAATTCATTACATTTGCATCTCATCTAGAGAAGTATTAAAATTATTATAACATTTATGATTTTACTTGCTCGAATGGGCCAGTAGTGAAAAATGTTAGTGTGATAAAGGCTTGAATAAAGGATACAGTGTATCAACGGCCGACTGATGTACAACGTCTCCCCAGCCAATGAGAAGCCGGCTAGCTCAGTCACGCCCAAGTCTTCTTCTCTGATTGGTTGTTCATTTGGTAGCTTCCACTTCCTGATACCAATATCCGGTGCTGTTGGAAAGTAATGGAAAACAGAAATCATTCAGTAAATCAGGGCCCATATTCATGAAACCACGCTAGCTTAGTTTCATGCTTAGTCTATTTTGGATGATGTGGCTAGGTACTACACAATTGATCTTTTAGTTGTTAACTGGGGTTAAATTTAGAGTCGGTACCTAAGGCTAAAACTAGCTAACCCTAATTGTAGACTAGGAAACTGTTTGTTGCTCTCTAAACTCTATCGTTTGAAATAGATTTAGCATGGAACTATAAAGTTAGCAGGGTTTTATGAATATGGGCCCAGAGCTCAACACTACCACTTGACAGAGGCAAGACAAAATTGATGTCCGGCAAGTCAAATATCATAACTGGTCAAGTCTGGTTGCCCCATCAGGCACATTTTGGTTCAACTACATGTACCGGAAAAACTTGAATTTGGTGTCAATAAATCTCATTAGGAAACAAGCTAGAAATTTTCCTAGCAGATTGGGCTACTACAGGACATCCATGATTTTGCTTGTCCAAATCGAAATTCGAAAAACCAAAACCTGTTCCATGCGAATATAACAAGGTATGAGAGAACCACTGTTATATATCAAGACTATAATTTTTGATCAAAACAAATATATCTATCCATCTTTCTTTCAACCCTAACACTAGGAGCTTACTTGTATGAAGGCAGCGTATGACCCGGCCCGACCTTCCACCTTTAAAGGTCACAGTTTGACCCTCAAAGTGGAGACTGCCACACAAACAATCTCTATTGACACTGTGTAGTTATTGCCAACAGAGGGTGTTTTTTTTTTCAAAGTGAGCTTACTTGCGTGAAGGCAGCGTATGACCCGGCCCGACCTTCCGCCTTTAAAGGTCACAGTTT